>UXGD01001211.1:0-38019 GCA_900474315.1 Torymus auratus | reverse complement strand
AAATTATTCTACATTAAATCCGTGATAGACCATGTTAACCATAAGTTGGCTATTTTTCAGTCAACTTTATAGCTAAACACGAACATTACTTGTATTGCTGTACTTGTATTATTATGTACCAAAATGAGAAATAAATTATGGTATTTATACTATATAAAAAATATATAGGTATTTTAAGTAATAATATAACTTTGCGGTGAATTATATTATTTTTGCATTATGATTTCTGCTAAAAATCCTTCTACTTAACATCTTGGCTATAATAAATATGGTTAATTTTTTACCAGGAATTGTTTAAAATGCTATATATTATATAGCATAAGCATTATAAGCAAAAAATCTCTTCAAGAAATGTAAAATTCCACGATAAAACCCTATACAAACCGCTCAACTCCATCCGTCACGCGCGCCACCTTAGCTCCACAATCTTGTCAGACGCTTCTCTTCACCCTCCAAGACTCTCTCTCTCTCTCTCTTTCTCTCTCTCTTCCCTTCATCTCCCATCGCTTTCATTAAAAATGCAGCATCCGACACAACGCGCAATTTCGCGCTCCACCCGCACGCGCATATACGTCTTCCTCTCTCCGCGACGCAAACTACACTTCATTACTATGCTCTCGAACAAAACAAACATCCCATCCACTTCTTTTACCTCCCTGCCACGTCTACGCCGCCGTCGTCTTCGCGAAAGCAGTTAGAGCGCGAAAGAGGACGACGCGCATCCGGAAAATGAGAGATCGGGCCATATAAAGCGCTCGAGTTTTTTTCACAGAACAGAGTGAGAGAGAGAGCGAGAGACATCAAAAGCGAGAGCAAGCGGAAGTGTAACGAGACGAGTCGTATACCTATAAGATAGCGTGTAAGCACGGAATTATTTATAAACGGCCGAAACGAACGTCCGCGTCGTCGGGACGTGCAGACAAAGGTGTCGGTGTATGTATATATACGTGCGAGAGCAAGTGACGGGTTTCTAGGCGACCGAGTGTAAAACGAGAAAGGGGTGGTATAAAGAAAAGGGTGGAAGAATCGAAAGGTTACTTACCGAGGGGATTCGCGTGCGGCAATCCCTTTTCCGATTCCAGCAGCGTATATATATATGTGTGTAGGTGTGCGGTAGTTCGCAGATTGTACCTTGGGATTTCGGTGAAAAGACGCGGAAATATAAAAGGAATGGTGGACGGGCCTAGATCGATCGTGAAGAACATGGGAGAATGTTTTTTTTCAGTAGAGACTGTCTGAGCTCTTTTGCGTGCGGCGTGGTCGTATTGGAAAGGTGTGGAATTTCGTGTCCACTGTTCAGTTCAAAATTTTTAAATTGCTCAAAAATTCACAGAAAATTGAAGATTTATAAAAAAGTTCAAAATTTTCAAACTTTTCAACGGTTGAATTTTTTTCTATAAAACTTTATGTGGATGTGTGTTTTGAGGTTAATTTTGAAACGAGTAAAAAAATTTTGGGCTGAACGCAGTTGACATGATGTATCACCCACATATACTTATATAATATATTTGAATTTTATAATTGGAGTAAAATTTATTGTTATTGATATATTTTTACGGTCAGTTTTAAATGCTCTTAAAGGAATACTCGGCTAGTCTAAATATATATCTGAAAGCAATTAAAAAAAAACAAAATAGTCATTTTGTTTCGAAAATCGGGGATCTTAAAATTTTACGAACTATTTTACACACGTTTCTACAGAACTTAAAAGAAGCTATTAACTTCTCTCGCAAACCACGTTAATTCTGTACACGTAAGAAAAAACACGAACCGTTTCTAGAAATCATCTAAAAAAAAAACACGCGCGTCCATCCTCGTTGTCAAAACAACAACCGTCTATTTTCATTCTCAATTTCTCATCCGCGGTTATTCCCACGCATCAAAACATCACCGTTGCATAACTCTTTATACAACCCAAACGCTTCATCCGATAACAATTTTCCAACAAACAGAGCGCCTATACTTCCTCTAAACTACCAATTGACATATATATTATAAGTATAAAAAAAAGAGTACCATAAACACAACACGTACCTACATCGTTATAAATATACGTCTCTCTCACGTCATTCAAAAGCGGCGCGCGCATCACACGTACGTCTGTACCACCTTCCGGCACCCATCACATCACACACTCCTGTAACGAAAGCTCTCTTCCGGTCGGTCTAGCTCTAACTCTGCCTCTCTCACTCTGCAACGGTCGCGTGGAAATAATGGCATAATCATCGTAATAGCGACGGACTCGTGTCTGTATGATGTCCTTTGCGCATCCGCCGTCACCGCCGTGAGCTTCCGCTCTCTCTCTTTGTACGTCTATATATACGGACGTACGAGCGGATCGATGCGAACCAGCGTGCGCTTTTCCGCGTTCTTTCTCGGTTTTCTTTTTCTCGCGTTCGCTTGGCTGTTT
Organism: Torymus auratus; assembly: GCA_900474315.1. Taxonomy (NCBI): domain Eukaryota; kingdom Metazoa; phylum Arthropoda; class Insecta; order Hymenoptera; family Torymidae; genus Torymus; species Torymus auratus. The sequence continues at coordinate 35,609 of UXGD01001211.1, read as the reverse complement.
TATACAGAGTGGCGGAACGTATCGTACAGGTTGACGCTGATAAACGAGAAAGCCATAGAGATGTGTGTGTGTGTGTGTTTTGGACGTATGGAGAGAGGGAGACGGTGTTCGCCCTTTTGACGGCACTGCTGCTGCGGGGAAGAGGTTGAGATGGATGGGCACGTATATCGGCGTGGCGTATATATACAGGGGAGTTCTGAAAAGTCGAGGGTGATAGAGACGGATCGGTCGGATGAGGTTTGTTTCAACTTGTTGCCGTAAAATGCTCTAATGAAATACACATTATATGGCTGGAAGCTGGCTTATTTGTAAGTTATCAAGAGCATACGTATGGGTGTGTTGTATATCTCAGTGCAGTGGTATATAGAGTAACGAAGCTGTATCGTATAATCCATTCAGCATCGATTTGTGATTATATTCTTCTTCGTTTTATTATCTCGCGCAAGTCGTGGCAAATAGGGTAGTTTGCAGACGTTAGATCGTATGACGTCTTGCGCTTATTCATGTAAAGCACTTTGTATGTTCATTTAAAAGTATATCGGAACGTTGCTTCCGCTTCAATTGTATTATATATTAACGTATATGAAAGCATTAATGTCTCGTAAACATACGTACCAATGTACAATAATCCTACGTCGAGAGATCGATATACGTTGAAAAGCCAAACGAGTTCGTTCGAATTTAGAAACTGATCTCCGAAAGATATATACATCTCGTTATACAACCAGAGCAGCAGTACCATCTCTCAATTTCCCTCGTAAAAACTCGAAAATTATAAAAACACCGCCCGTTCCACATCTAACGATTATATATACATTCCGCTTCCAGTTTCATCTCTTACTAAGGCTAATCTCACTTGGTGATGCACCTTTCGAATCACACCAAACCCAAATTTTTTTTATATCTATTACTTTTCCTCGAAAACAACTATATCGATCTCTTCGTATACAGTTTTCCGGCACACACACGCGCGCGTGCGTATAATGATTATACAGGGATACGCATAATACACTGTGGAAATTTATGTAGCGCGGGGGGATGTCGAACATGCGTATACTTAAACTATTTTAGTGCCTGCGCGTCTGTTGAGGGAGAAGAGAGATTCTCCATCTGCCTTATGGGACTATAATGGCCCGCTACGCGTGTATTTCTTTCTTCTTCTTCTATATGCACGTGTGTAAATGTTTGCTATAGTTAGGGGGATATTAGTCGGCTTGTTGAAAACAGAAGTTTAACAAGCTTGGAGAAGCTCGAAAGCGCGCGATGTATAATAGTTTAAAAAAAGATTGATATGAGTGTATTTATGGAAACGTATGTAAGTAAGTTTAATATCGTTCTGAGACGCATACAACCACAACGGTCACACACTGTATATACATATAATACACACACACTCACTTTCACACGCAGTCCTATGTACTAAATTATATGTGAACCACCGTTGTTTTCCATTCGCGCGAAATCTCCTATCGCTCAGCTATATATATACACACAGCTCGCGTGTAAAGCGAGCGTCATTGCGCAACAACTATATATGCGCCTATAACCATCATCTCCTGCGGAGAGTATTGCACAGGAAAAAGAAAAAACTGAGAGGAACGATAAATCGTCGGGGCAATAATTGCGCTCGCTCGCGTTGTTGCGTACAATGTTCACACACGTACATCGCCGATCGATTCTTGCACACGCGCTCCATAAGTCTCGTCGAAGGTATATATATATATATATTCACTGCATTCACGCGTGCGTATATAGAAACGCGCGGGGGAAAATTGATCTCACGCGCCGTTGCGAAAGTAGAGGAGAGCGAGGTCTGCGTTCATATATATCTCGTGGGTGTTTAAGGAGACGAGGAGGATAACGTGCTATATACATGCGGGACGATTGGTGCAACAGTTTGTATTATTTAAGGATGATTGACGAGCTGTTCCATAAGCTAAACGAGTTAATTATATTGTTTGTTTGTGCGAGAGTGTAAAGGCTCGATAAACTAGTAACGTTCAGTTTCGTTCGTTGTAACTGTTCAGTGCAAACGCTGAGATCAAGACACGCTCGTTAATATAAAACCTATACTCGTACAAATACAAAAATGCGACTTTTTCATTCGCACATCCTGTCAGGCAGAAACCTTCACCCACACATCCGCACGAAAGAAAACTCCGAGGTAACCCAATCCCTCCTCCATCTCTATCTCTCTTTTCACATAAGCACGCGCACATGATACATACATATATAAAAGTACGTATACGGATGCACGCACATATCTGACCTAGCACCTCGAGCGCTGCATATATAGTGTTTTCGAATTCCGACTCGCCATGCGCGTCTAATGAGCGAACAATCGCGGCGCGCTTTCTTCTTTAACGGAGGTTATTACGGGTTATTTGAATTGCGCAGGGTCGCGTGTGTATGTGTGTACACCTGCGGCGCGGGTAATTGGTGATTACGGGATTCTCGGGTGATTGAAGCCGCGATTGCGAGAAGGAGAGAAGTTGATGGGTGGTGCGGTAGGAGTAGGTGAATTTGTGGGTTTTATGAGATGTGGTGATTGGGGAAAGGTGTGATTTGAGGGATTATTGAGATGATTTAGGGATTGTCAATACTAATAGGGATATAACGTGGAATGATTTTAAAGTGGGTGATGAAAATTGGTTTTTAATTGTGTTGGCCGTGTGTGGAAAGTAATTTCTGTACTGAACTAACTTCCAAAATGATGTAGCGTTATAATGTTGCAGAATCAAGGTCTAAAACAATAATATAAATTATGTGTCGTTGAGAAACCAGACAGTTGAAATGTAAAAGGTTTCATAAACAAAATGTAAGGAGAGAGGGGGAGAACTTGATTTACTTAATGTTTGCAAAACAAATGTAATAAGATTTTCTAATTATACAAATGGCCCTCGTGATTGTGACTGCTCTCAATTATGTTAAAAAGCATTTCATTCGAATCTGCCTCCAGAACTCCTATTGTCTACTCATCTAGCGTACTTAATTTAATGAGACTTGGCTTATAATGGGAAATTATATTTATAAACGCGAGTATAAATAAAAGACCGCTTGTTTTACTATTTTTAGTTTTTTTCATGATCATTTTTTATTGCGTGTCGTTTTATTTTCACCTTCAATAAATTATAATTATATATATAAAGAATTTTTTTTATAAATATTTTATGTACAGATCATTGTATATCGATTTTTCATTATAAACCAAAAGTATATACTTCACACGAAAGGTACAGGCTTGAATGAAACGCATTATTTACACAGTATACTTCTTTTTATCAATTTTTACAAGTTCATACCATCACGAACTCTATCTCAATCTTAAACGGCACAATCTTCATCACCATTCGACCCTTCTAACTATCTATTCTTGATACCCCATCAACGAAATATTCTCGCACCCCGCAGCAGCAACAGCATGATCATCTCACGCGAAAGGAAAGCAAATTAAATCGCCTCGGTCTCTATATCCATTCCTGGGTTTATTTAGAAAGTTACCGCGGCCGATATATATCCGAAATAGACCGGAGCAGCCGCTTATTGATTCAGCGCTCATTGTCGAACGTCGCCGCCGTGAGGAATTTAAATAACTGCTTATACCTCCCACCTCATCGTTATTTTCCGCGGCTGAAATTGCAGCAGCGGGAGGCGAATGGACTCTAGCGGAGGCGAGTATAATATGTCTGTATTTCTCATATAATAGAAGAGGTTTTGAAAGTTTCATTTTTTTTCTAATTAATTGACGTGGGTTTTGATGATTCGCGTGGCGGATGATGGTTGCGAGGGTCGTTGTAAATCAAGAGTTGCGGAAACTCAAAAGTTGCAGAAATTGGAATTTCGAAAATTTTTTTCTAGATGCCGCAATACGTTTCTTTCTTTCCTTTTTTTAATAATAATCTTGGGATATGCAAAGCCTGTTGCTAAGCTGGAAACGTGTGTGAATCAGCAATTGTACGCGAATTCGTGCGGTTTTGCATGCTCGTGCAAAATTCTGATGAATCATTGATAAATCCAATTAGTCTTTACGATGCCCCGATGTGGATAATTACTTTATAAGAAGGAAATTCTGAAACGAATTTCCGAGATGATGTTCTGTAATTTACGTTTCCTAATCAAATTATGAATATACGTGATAATTATGGAGATGTTAATATTGAAAATATGATAATGTGACATAATGTTTTCTATGTTAAGATGTTTTCTATATATAAAAGTTTTTGAACTTTACAAAAATATTCTTTGAACATTAAACTTTTCATTTATATCAAGAAAATGCAAGGTCAACGACCAAATTTTAGAGAAAACTATGTATTTAAAATGTTTCTTTTAACATACAACCCGGTATAATCTTATGGGAAAATACATTCATTTTGTATTTATCCTATTATAAATAAATATAGTTTTTATTCAATATGATATCAAATTGAAGATTTTTTCATAGAGATTCCAATGTTATCATGATAAATATGAGTTGACGACCAAATTAAAGAGATATTATAGTGATAAACTTTGTAAACGTGCTTCTCTGCGCATGCACTCTGTTAGAGCTGACAAACATAAATAATAAGAATCGCGTTTTTTTTTCACTTTTTAATAAATATTGAATTTTTTAAGATTTTTTGAAGTAGTTGGGAGGTAATTACTTAAATTAAAATTTTGCCCCACGCGCTGAAGTATCTTAAGTTAGTTTACTGAATAGTCGACTTATTGTCTTAAATGTATAATCCACGGTCGTATCACATATAATTATCTTTTATGTATATGCTCTTCAGCTTTGCACGATATTTAACTTCATAATGACAGTGTATTATCAAGAAACAAATGTTGTGTATTTAATGAAAACAAAAACTGTAATTAATATCATACCTTTAAATAGAAAAAGTGCTACATACATATTAGATATGGTTATTTTGCAATCAACCCTATTACAATCAATCCAACCTCATAAACACCGCACTTACCAATTATCAGGATTTTATAATTATGTAGTAATAATTTATAAAAATAATATTCATAAAGGTTTCACCGATCCACAAATGAGAATGTATTTTTTGATGGGTTGAACAATCGGCCGGACAAAATAGGACACCTCTCTATAATCGTCGCAGGGGTCACAGATACAATTAATCCATTAATAATACAGCTTTTATGAACAAAAGTTCAATTTAATATGTAATGCAAGCTAAAATATGCATGAAGAAAAAAATAGAAAATTAATTCAATTTTGCCTGGTACCAATACTTTTCAAAACTTTTTCAAATTAACTTTGTATATGAACGTACAACTGAATTATAACACAATGGGCTCTTCAAATATAGATCAATAACAATATCCTTACAATGGAATCGTAAAACGATCGGCGCTCAGAATGAATTTCATATAATTATGTACACCATTCCTATACCTTATCAACACGGGCGCTCAATTCATATACTATTACGACGTAGTCAACAATGATATCATCTATTGACTGCCACTATTATTTTACCGCCATCTATTGTAATATTTTTCCCCATATAGACTTCAAACTAATCCACTCCTTCTTTCTCGTCCACAGGTAACGAGATCGGCAGACCTGGCGATCGAGATTCCGGGCAACCTGAACCAAGATGGCGCCCGCTACAGGCTTGATTACACGCCACCGATCGGTGACCCACCGCCCAACAAGACGATCGCCGCCTCGGAGATCGGCGACGTCATCAAGTTCCGCAACGGGCTGCCCGGCACGCGATACGAGTACTGGCTCTACTACAGTAATAATACGCTTCATGACTGGCTGACCTGGACGGCGTCCATCACGACTCGTGAGTGTTGATGTTTTTTATGCTTTTGCTGGTTGAGTAAAATTTGTGGATTTGAGTTTGAGATGAGAGAGGTTGTTTTTTTTTTTTTTTAATGAAAGTGATGGTGATCTGTGTCTTTTTCCTAAATGGAAAATATTCACTGATTTTTATTTTGAGAGATGACAGGTAGATTGAAATCGCGAGAAATATGTACATAAGTTGTCGTGATCACAAGAATATTTGAACACAGTGAACTCTTTTTTTGGTATATTGACAAAACAAAAAAGGTATAAGCAGTACTTTGTCAAAGATTATTTATATTGGTTGACTGAAAATAAATTTTAATTATTTCTTTGGTTTTGTTTCTTATTATTTCTTATAATAATTAAGAGATAAATATGGCATTTCAAATTTGAACCTAATCTATAATTATTTATCACTTTAATTGATGAAATGTTCTTACTAAACGTCCGTCAGATTAGAGTACATTGTTCCAGAGTAGTAATGTATCAATATTTGTTTTGTTTTGACCTTTCACTAAAGAAACCATGTCTACTAATATAAATAGATATACCTTCAATACAAAAATCTAAGGGACGAACAGCAGAGGCGTTTTTTTATAAAATACTATAAAAAAACTCTAACTATCAAATTTTCAATTACCAAATTCCAGACGACCTTTCAATTCCCCGAACCGTCTTATTTCCTTTCAACCCGCACTTCACCTCACGCACGCATGCGCGCGTTAAACAAGTCGAAAATTTCAAAAACACGCCCGCATTTTCGAGATTTCGCGGAACGATAGCCGCGTTGAAAGGAATCATTTATACAGTCTTTGGATTCGAAAGCGCGTGCGCACACTATAACGCACATATACATCTTTACACGAGGCGTCGATCGCAGTGAATATTCATCGGCTCGCCTGCCGCTTTATCGCGCGCGCGCATCGCAGTAAGCGTCGGATTGGCATTCGAATAATCTTTTTTTTTCCTCTTTTTCTTTCGGTCGGTATGCAATGGGCTTATTCGCGAGTAATTAAAAATTGTAATTCGACGCTTCGTTGATATAATAATTGGGTTCGGGATCCTATCTTCGTGTAAATTATGGATCGATGGTGTGCAGAGGGGCGGAGTTTAATTGTATTATAGCTGTAGCCTAGCTGGTGTATGAGGAATTCGAAGGTTGAGACGAATAATATAGTGCGCGATGAAAATTGAGTTTTCTCTTTCGAAAGGATTATCTCTCAATCGGAATGATGGCCTGCAGGTGGAAAGAATTCGAGAGACTACTTTAAAGTGTACATGCCCACTTCGGGTTTTAATTTAAATTTAAAATGCTCGGATGAATTCCGTACGCGCTATTAAAATGTATAGAACGTCAAATAGTTATATCGCTTTACGCTGAATTAGCATTCGTTCGAATATCTCGTACATAATTGACTTATCGCAGCCTGCACTAAAAGTCTAATAAATTCATTCAATAACGAATAAGACTGCAGTATAGTCAACGCCGCATTGACAACCTCACTGGCAGTCTTTCAAAAACCTTTTATCTTCATTCTCCTCATAAATAACCTATACGCTCACTCCACCCACCTCGTCGAATTCAGCCATCGAACAAAAAAACCTCTTCCCACCTCATCAAATTCCCATTCATACACAACCTAGAGTGAAAATCCCCCGAAAATTCTCCAACAATTGTCGCTCGCGCGCACGCACTCTTTTGTTCGACGACGGCTGTGAATGCATGTATATGCGCGCCGGCTGCCTGCAAAAACGAGGTCTGGCAGCCCGCGAATAAGCGAAATTTCGCTTCTGGGTCACGCAGGCGGCACCGGTGGTAGCAGCAGCTAGCTCGATGATGTCAATTTTCTCGGGAATAAACGTCGCGGTTAGAGCGCTTACCGCGCGCCGCGTCGCGTGCTGTGCAGCGTTTCGAAATATATATATGTATGTGTACCAACGCGTGCACCGGCTGCACTAGATAAGGATTGACGAGTGTGTAGGTATATGTGCATGCACGGTTGGGATATGGTCAGGAATGCGGTGGATTGAGGTCTGAATATTTCGGAGACGGTTGAGAAGAGGGAAGTAGGTTTACGGGTTCGTTTAATTGGGGTAATGGGAGGTTGGATGAGGTTGAGATAGGATTTTTCGTTTAATAAACTTTAATTGGTAGATTAATTTAACATTCATTTTTTTATTGTTTGAGAGCAAGTGTCTCGTTTACAATTTAGAGTCAATAGCCGACTTTATTTAATAAAAGATTGTTAAAATGTTGTTAAAGTTTTGTTCAAATATTGTTAACATATTTCTAAAATATTATTAAAGTATTATTTTAAAATATTATTAACGGAAAAACTAAAATATTTGTAGAAACTTATACTATTATCAAAAAACATCACTTGCTCAATATTAATATACCTTCGTAACAACGAATACATTCGAAACATCTTGCATAATATATAGAGTAGTTAAAAACCTCTTTAATTGCCGCATTACACAAGCCTAGATTAGCGAATTTGTCTCTCTCTTTCTCGTATGATAGACGTGCGCGCTTGAGATTCTAGAAAACGAGCACGTCGACCCCATTCAATATCCGACTATAAATAAATTTTATAATAACAGCCGTTGACGGAACACAGGAGAGAGAAAGAGAGAGAGAGACAATTGGCCCTCTCACTGTACTATCGTAATCGGCTTCGCGGAAGGTGGAAATATATAAATTTCGTCCGTCACGTTTTTTGGCACCCGTTACTATCCCTGCGGCGTTCTCACCTCTTTCTGTCAATTATATCGGAATTCACGTTTACGCGCAGTTTCGTAAATGTACGAATGAGAAAGCGACACCGTGAGTCTATGTTTATCGCGTTTCGATTAGGAACGATATGGCGGTAGCGAAGTGAAGTCGAGATGAATGATGCCGATGGAGCGAATGAAGTATACGCGCATGGATATAAACATGACTTGATTATTTTGTGCGACGTGGATGTTGTGTACACGGTCAACGGATGGGCAATGAATTGATTTCCTCGATTAGTCATTCTGATGTATTAATCGATGGAATTTCCGGGCGTAACCGTACCGTTATAAAAGAAAGTTAGACTGGAAGTGAAAAAGTTTGAAAGTCGATTGATTGGGTAGTGCAATTCTAAATTAAAATGTATGTTGCTGGATGTATTTCGCAGAAGGTATAGTACATTGTGCAACTATGGAGGAAAATTGACTTTTTCTAGCGAGTGCTCAAAATCATCATCCGAGTCTGAAAAAGTCAATTGCTCCCTTGTTACACATAGTAATTTTTTTTAATAAGTGCAGGAATAGGACCTTTTTTTTGCATGAAAAGTGAATGAGAGCTCGAAAAGTTCGATTTTCGATTCACTTTTCTACGCAGAAAAAGGACCTTTTTCATGTATGTGTTAAAAAAAAAAAAATGTTTTCGAAAATGTATTTGAAAATAATCATTATTAGGGTAAACTGCCCAATAGATAGACGGTTAAAGCAGACGAAATGCTAGTAGATGGACGATCTTTTAATTAATGATACAACTTACTTTTAACAGATAGACGTAATAAAAAAAGTTTTTTCACTTAGTTTTACATGGTTCGTGAAGATTGAGTGTATTTTAGTTTAAAAATTTCTTTACTTAATGATAAAACTATGTAATTCGTCTATCTACCGGTAGGTGTCTATCTACTAGGCTGGTTACCCTAACTTTAAGAGCGAATTTATTAGCGATCTTTTTTTATTTAGCAGATATTATTTAAAAAATAATTCATGATTACATAACTTTTTCACATTCGTTGCATATTTACTATAATAACATTTGTATAGTAATGGTATATATTTAATTGTAAGAGTTAATCCCCATTTCTATATAACACATTCGAATGTTACGGGTCGAAAATTGACGATTATCAATATTAGAGAACTCATTACAGCACCTTTGCTGCTATAAAAATCTCAAAAGTTATTGTGAATAACGTATATTAATTGTTGTCATACGGCGACAGAAAAGAAACAAAATCCTGATTCTCGAACTCTTTTCAATCTTTATACTCTCTGAATTCGAATAAGTGAAATTCACTTCAAATAAATGAATATTCACCATAATCGAGAGAAAATAACTCAAACCAGTTCATTCACTTCATGACATGACTGTCAATGAAAAAAACTCCCAATCTTCGGAGGAAAACAGCGACTAATCTCATACCGTATTATTTCTTCCAACAGCCCCGGACCCACCCTCGAATCTGACGGTCCTCGTGAAGAGCGGCAAATCAGCGGTAGTCTACTGGGAGCCACCTCGCAAGGGCAACTACTCGGGCTTCCGTCTGCGTGTGCAGAGCTTCAACGATGCGAGCAATCCCTGGACGAGCGTCTTGCCGGCGGACGCGGCGCCGTACACGTTGCGCGACCTCACGCCCGGCGCCACCTACTCCCTTCAGCTCTTCACCGTCCTCGAGACCAAGGAGAGCGTCGCTTATACCAGCAGGAACTTCACCACCAGTGAGTATATATGATGTGCGCGTGTGTATGTACGTTGATGTAGCAGTGGCGGGGGCTTTGTTCGGCGACGATGTCGCGACGTGATAGCTTGTCGAGATGGGAGGAGAAGGTTCTTTAAGGGTGGGTTGGAAGTGATTCTTTTTTTTTAGGCGGAGATTGTACGGAAGGGAAGGGTTCTTGGTAAGGGTTCTTTTTTCTAAGAATGAGTTTAAATGAATGTTTTTTTTTTCTTCTTCGTAGTTTCATGTTTTTTCGTATACGTTATAATAATATGGTCAAAATTATTTTAGTTAAATGGAGATGGAGAAGAGGTAATTTTACTATATGTAAATGTAATATTATCTAGTGCAGCTGAATTCTGTATCACTATATACTTGTATATATATTAGTTTAGATCACAATAGTCTTATGTATTTTATAAAAAAAAGAAAAAAAATCTATGCATAGTAAAAATTGTAGCTTGTATTTTTGTAAACATACCGCGCTGTATATCACGTTTTATCAATATTTTTCACAGTAAATATAATAGAGTAGATTGTAATGTTAGATCCACGGTAGGAGAATTGGAATTCTAAATTGTAATATTTTACACAAAGTAATTTAATCTTTTAATTAACAGGTAATTTATATTACGTAGTTTCGTTAGCATACTACGCTCTCTGCCTTACCTATAGATTAGAAAAAGGAATTAATCGAGAAATCTTTATGTAAACGAAATAACTTCAGATGAGGTAAATCTGGTGTTATTAAAAAAATTTACGTCTGACAAATATTTTTAGAAATATGCGATTTTTTACGACAATTTAATCTAACCTATAGGTAAGGTATCCCTTTAGGGGATCTAATAATACTCAATTCTTACTGATTGATGCAACAAACCATTTTTAAAATATATAAAATCATGATTTTTTTACCTTACTTCATAATATATTCGATTCTTCCACAAAGTTTCAAGTCAAAATAGTCTTCAGTTGTCTAAAAATGCCATTCGGACCAACATTTCTGAATTGCGCCTAACTTATTACTTAAAACATTTTTTCTGATTTCATTCTTAAATATTTTGGAATGCTGATCTGACCTTTTGTAGTAGACTATAAAGTATATCATTACCGAGGGTTTGAGATTTTATTTACATCGTTGAAAAACGATGTAATTATATCTCAATCCGTAAAAATTGAGTATCAGACCTTAAAATTTTCATCAACTATTTCTATCATCCACTTTCCTTCAAGTTTTACTGAATTTTGCACAATAGTTTTAATCAACGATAATAGAAAATTCTATTAGAATAGTGAAAAACTAAGTACTATACAGGTATCTGTAGTCACTCTAACTTCTCTTTAAATTAGAATATTATACAAAAAATAATGTAGAGGTATATTTATATTAGAATCAATCATCAAAAAGTCTATCAACCTCCTTAAAAAAAAAACTTATTATATTATACACAACAACAGCAATTTCCACTCAACCGCTTTTTTCATTCCAGAGCCCAACACGCCGGGCAAGTTCATCGTCTGGTTCCGTAACGAAACAACGCTCCTGGTGTTGTGGCAGCCGCCGTACCCAGCCGGCATCTACACCTACTACAAGGTCAGCATCGATCCCCAGGACGCAGCCGAGTCGGTCCTCTACATCGAGAAGGAGTCGGAGCCTCCGGGACCGGCTCAAGCCGCTTTCAAAGGCCTTATTCCCGGTAAGCCTCTTATACGTATATATATATACAACATCTACACCGCGCTAATTGAGTTCTCCGCAGACTTGGTTTTTAATTGCTCGCCGCTTTCTTTTTTTTTCTTCGTCCATTATTACTTGATGCGTAAATGTTGAGACAGATGTATATATGTATATATAGAAATGCTGCAGTGAAGAGGCTGGTGCTCTATTGTTTAACGTTGTTTGCTGAGAGCGAGCAGCTGCGCGCGTGTTTAAACAATGTCGAGGAGTGTTTAATAGGAAGGCGCGGAGAGGAGAAGCTTTGTCGAGAGCACATTCTTTTATTGACGATTAGTTTTAGTCGAAATTTTAAATTAACATTTATTATAGGAAACAGGAAAAAAAACAACAAGGAAGTTACTTGATATCGCGCGAGACGTTGTTTAATGCAGAGGAATTTTATCAAGCCAGCTGTATAATATGTATCTCGTCGTAAAAATTCTGCAATTGTTATACAAAGAATGCTCACCGAATGATACGTAAATAATTTTATCGCTTTTAGAATGCTAAGCCACGCGCAGTGCCTGCTCTAAAGTATTTTTACGCCGTACAATATAAAGCATCGTTAATTCCGCGCTGATACTCGGAAGCGTTAAAAGAAAAAAAAAAGAAATAACCCAGGGAGAAATAAAAATATATAACGTAGTCGTATCGAAACAGGAAATCACACACACGCACGCACTTCAAGAAAAATAAAAGAATAATAAAAATATGTTTTTTATATCACAGGTCGAGCCTACAACATCTCAGTGCAGACAGTCTCGGAGGATGAGACCTCAGCGCCGACGACAGCCCAATACCGCACGGTCCCGTTGCGCCCGCTGAACGTCACCTTCGACAACTCGTCGATCACGTCGACGTCTTTTCGGGTGTATTGGTCGCCGCCCAATGGCACCTCCGAGTTCGACAAGTATCAGATCTCACTGGCGGGCAACAGGCGTTTCACACCCGTAACACGCAACCGCGAGGATGAGTGCAAGTGGGAGTTCAAGGACCTGGAGCCCGGCAAGACCTACCAGGTCGTCGTCAAGACCTTCTCCGGGAAGGTGTCCAGCTGGCCTGCCAGTCGTGACGTCACGCTTAGTTAGTATTTTAGTATACATATACATAATATACTTTAGTCTGTTAGTATGCAGGCAGGTGTCGAAAAGCAAGTCCTGTTTTGCTTAGGAACGGCTATAAATAGACTGTCGGCTGGCTAATATTTTTTTGAACGTGGAGGACGGCATTGAATACGAATGAAGAATTGGTTGACTCAGAATACAAACGATTAATCGAGTTATAAGAGACACGATTGTGTTTTTAATTGTGTATTTGTATATATAGTACGTGAAGGTAATGGGAACCGTCGTATAGACGGAAAATTTCGCCGGGGACTTCGAGAGGTTCTTTTATACTCCCCGAGCGCATTTCGCCTCGCGGCACTAATAGGATTTCCTTTGATTGGCTTAAGATTACGCCCCGGGAGTAACAAGATACGTGTGTGTATCTATATATAGAGCCGGGCCGGGCTTTTTAGAAAGTTTTAAAGGACTTTTTTTCGTTCACCGTGTATCCGTAAACAGACGGTATAGGTGTATAGTCGTCGCTCCGCTTTGATCCCCGCAGCTTCTTTTACGGCTAAAAAGTTGTAATCTCTCTGTCTTTCTTTCTGCACGCATAAGAAAAACTTCGGCGGCGACGAGCCTTACAATGTTAATGACGTAGCCGGTGATAAATTTTCGAATTAACCGGTTTTATTACATGTCGTGCGCGCCCGGCGCGTTAGCTTGTAATGAGGGAGTAATCGGCTTAGCGTGCATTTTTGGTTTTATTCTCCACGATAAATATTATCTAGAGAATGCGCGTTTATGTGTATATTTTAGCTATTTTTACGGGTATGTAGCTCGTATTTTATTGCTTAATAATTCCTTTATTTTTGGTTTACGAGGCGCGTTAAGAGGGGAGTCGGTTATGCACGTTTGTCATAATTATTTTCTGGATAAATACAAATCGACCGTTAAATCTGATACGAGATTAAAAATAATCTCGCTATTATGAAGAAATGTCAGTTCCTTCAATGCATTCAAATAATTTGCCGAGAATTCAGGTTAACGACACACGCCCGCAGTGTATACAATTCTGAGAACCTCGTTTGAATAATTTTGTGTGTTCACTTCGACAGAGCCGTTGCCAGTTCGCGATCTGCGGGCGGAGATAGACGAGAAAACGTGGATGGTGGAGGTATCCTGGAACCCGGAGAACATAAGCACTCAGGACTCTTATCGAGTGGAGTACCACGAAGTCGAGGCGACCATTGGCGGCGACAGCAATGTCCTTGCGACGAATAAAACAAGGGTAAGTAAACGGATTTTTTTTTATCTACGCTATTTACATTCGCACGCCACGAGAGCATTACGGAATCGAGGCATTCTTTCGAAATTGTTCGCTCGTAAAGCTGTACCGCAGAAATTCCGTATGATAATAGCGTTTAATCACTTTTTACGAATCTTGCGCGTAAAAAACATCGATCGCCTGATCGCCGATGTAATGCTTCATAAAAGATTAGACGTTTCGTAAAAAAAAAAAAAATGTAATAAAGCGCAGTGTGGTTACGGCATTGGAAAATATTTATTTAATGCAGTTGTAAAGTTAGACTCGTGACTTCGTATAATATACTTTACGAGTAGAAAATAATATTTGCGCGGCTGAGGAGGAAAGCCTCCGAGAGAGCTCCGTACCATACTTTCTCTGTCAATATACGCTGAGCAGTGAAGAATGGCTGTCTCGTGCAGCACGGAAAATAAAAAGAGTCACTGAGTATATATCGCGCCGTAAAAATGCAATATATACGTGACCTTCTTCTGGATATCGACCTCGATGCGTCGCCTGTCTATATTTTACGAGACGCGCGTCGTGCGTGGAATCTATGAATTGTTGCAAAAAGAAGAGGAGAAAAAAAAAGAAACCGCGATCGTCACCATCGCGTCGATTAAGCCGCGCACGCAGAAACAATAATAATAAAAAGAATTCTTCTTGCGTTTCATTACTTATACGATCGAGCAGCAGCAGCGTCATGCGCACCAACGAGGACATCCGCTCGAAAGGTCGACGCTTCCAAGTTTTGAATTTTCTAGGCGGTTGCGCGTGAAAACAGGCTGAAAAGAATAAAGAGATAATTTTTTCGATACCGAATGAATGCACGATTGTTAATTTTTGTATTTATGGATTAAATTTATCGTGAAGTTTTAAAGGTAAAGAATATATTAAAACGTTTTGTTGATACTTGTGAAAAATATTGTTACAAGCTCTCTAACAATGTTGTAATTGTAGGTACAATTATAGAACCAAGATTTTATGATTAGTGCGTTCTCAAGCTTAGGCAAAAATCAGATTTTATCATTTAATTACTTTCTCACAGTCGTTCAAAAATAATGGATATGGCAAATACTATTTTAATCATGCTCACGTTTTAACGAAAACAAGGAAAGAATGACAAAAACAAAAATATTATCAATTGCTTTATGAGAAACTATATATTATAAAATTTTTCAAAGCCGGCTTTAAACATGAATTTAAAAAAATTTGAAGAATGCAAATCCTTTGCCTAACGAATTAATAAATCAATTACGGCTGCGTAAGTTAGATGACTTCCATTTAATATCTCATCATTACATTATTCATTAGTTGCTCATTCCAATCTAATAAATAATTTTCACGTATATTAATCTACATTCTATTCTTCAGGTTACGCTGGAAGCTCTGCTACCCGGCCGCAACTACTCGATAATCGTCCAGGCGATCAGCAACAAAGTCGAGTCCAACGAGACGATCCTCTACCAAGCTACGAAACCCTCAAGCCCTATAATCGAGGATCTGAAGTCCATCGAGAAGGGCTTGAACATCTCGTGGAAGAGCGACGTGAACTCGCGTCAGGAGAAGTTCGAGGTGACGCACAACCGGAACGACACTGGCGAGAGCGCGACGACCCTCACCACTGAGTCGCACATCGCTCTCGAGGATCTCTACCCCGGCGCTGGCTACGAGGTCAAGGTTTTCGCCATCAGTCACGGACTGCGTAGCGAGCCTCACGCCTACTTCCAGGCCGTCTGTGAGTGTCATTCGCCGAGTCCTTTACATTGGTATTCATTCCGGACACCTTCGCGATGACACATTATACACGCGCGTAGAGTCTTTCTGATTTTCTGCGAAGTGATAAGCTTTCGGAGGAAGGGAAGAGGGATTTTAGAAGGAGAGAGTAGATTGATAAATCATATGCTGGTTTTGGAATAGTGCCAGCGAGATTTATTTCTTTTAGCTGCTGGATAAAGAGGACGCACGCGCGCAGCGGGTTTTCTGGTATAGTTTTGTTCGTCGCGTCAGATGAGCTGGACGATATTTTAGAGAATGGTTTTGTCTCTTTCGTATGCGGAGATTTCTAGGGTTTCGGTGAATTTATATAGTTGAGATAAATCTGTAGTTTCTTCTGGGCTAGATTTGTTCACTTGTATCAAGTTTATCGAGAATCAGAATAGACTTTAATGTAAAATTCTTTTTTCTTTAACGAATATGTTTTTTAATTCTATGATTTAAAAAAGAAACTGTATATTATATTTGCTATGATTATTATTTTGTCGTAAAAGTAACGGTCATGCCGGGGATGCCAAGCCGAGATGGGATGTCTAACTTACCGACATTTTTGTATTTTGCTTTATTTTTTTCTAATTCTGTTACTGTTATTCATTACTTTCGTGATCCCAAATTCTTCAATTTATTTCGAAGGCTAGTTGATTGAAATCATTTTGATATACTTAAAAATCCGTTCAAATAGCCAAAAATCCGACGTAGAAACCTGTAATTTCTCCAACTTGAAGAAACGTTGAGAATACCTATAAGAAACTACTAACTACTTTATTCTTGCTTTTCTGTGTACAGTGCCACACGCACCGCGCAACCTGAGCATCGAGAAGGTGACGAGCAACACGGTCCTGGTGCACTGGGAGGCGCCAACCGACTCGATATTCTCCGAGTACGCGATCAGATACCGCACGGAGGACGATCCGCGATGGGTGAAGCTGCCGAGCGTGAAGGAGACAGAGGCCGAGGTGGCCGACATGACGCCCGGCGAGCGTTACACGATACAGGTCAACACTGTCAGCTTCGGCGTCGAGAGCCTCTATCCCCTTCAAGTCAATCACACTATTCGTACGTTATTCAGACTATGATTGTGCTTGAAAAAAAAAAATGAATTGTTTGTTGAATTAGTCGATTAATGATATGTGGTTTTGTTTCAGGTCCGAACCCAGTACTGAACATCACGCCGGTGATCGACTCGACGAACGTGACGCTCGAGTGGCCACGTCCCGAGGGCAGAATTGAGTACTACGCGCTGAAATGGTGGCCTCTGGATATACCAGAGAGCATTCGCGTGAAGAATGTGACGGCGAGCAGCGAGTTGGCAAATCTCAGCTATGATGATGGCTCCTCCACATCATCGTCGGCGAGTCAGAGTAACATCGAGAAGATCCTGGTCGACGATCTCATGCCCGGCGTGGAGTACGTCTTCACCGTGTTCACCGTCTCCTACGATCTCATCAGCGACACCACGAGCTTGAAGACCCGCACGAGTTAGTGAACGATCCTTTTTCTTTCAATTGGAATTCTCATACTATAGCTTTACTTTTTTTTATAGCAGGTGCAAAGTGGTAGGGATTGACTGCATGTGAAATTGGAATTGATTCGTTGAAGTGGCCATGAATTGCTATTCTAGTCTGGTTATAGAACATTTTGTTGAATTTAATAAACTTTTAAGATTATTTTGGTAAAATTAATTAATTTCTCGCGTTGTTGAAAATTTTTGTAAGAATTTATGATAAATTTTTAATATGTTCACTCCATTAAAAGCATTTGATGGATGTAAATAGTAAAATTGTAGCATAAACGTGAACTTTCTTAAATGTTCAGAATATACCAAACTTAATATGATATATATTTTTTTTATTAATTTAATATGATATTTAAATAATCTGTAAAATTAAAAAATACGTTGACAAAATTTTTATATAAAGTTTCAATTTAAAATTTTATAATAAAATTTAAAAAGAAACATATGATATGAACTCAATGTCTCTAAAGACAAGAATAATGTCCATGGAAATTTCTGAATTAATCTAAAATTGTTTTAGACAATTTCATTTTAGCAGAAATTTAAAAGTTATTATCAATTTTTTTTAACATAAAATGGAAATCATAAGGTTCAAAACACTCAAATCATTCACAAGCAAAAAATCTATACAGGATTTACATTTAAGGTTTCACAAAATAATTCCATCCAAGGAGAAAAGGTTTTTTCAATCATAACTTCATTTTCACTCATTGAATAACATCTGCACCAATGCCTGCTAATATTAGTATAAATATTATATAGTTGCACGATACCGAAATACAAAAAAACCTCGTTGATTATTATTCTCCAAAGGCTCTCGGGAAAGAGAAACAGCTTTATATACACCATCGGTCACAATAATTCTTAATGATCATAATAACATATAATTATTTATATACTTTCTCTGCATCGTACATCCATCGCCCGATACTAATGAGCATATCAATTTTTTCAACGCTTCCTCTCCTCCCATAACGCTTGTAAAGGTGAAAAGGAACTGGGAACAGATCAAGGTACATTTTTTTTTCGTAAGTGTCGTATCGCATAATACTAATAATAAAAGTAGAGTGTAAACGTGATTGTGACTAACAAGCTGTCGTTGTTGTTGTTATTGTTCTTTCTATTAGTCAATATGGTTTTGGAATTGATGAGTTGTGACTATGCACGTAATATTGTGACGTTTTTTGGGGCGACGATCAAAATCAGCATTATACATCCATGAAAGGAAAAAAAAGAGAGAGTAACTAATTCCGCGCAAATGTACTCAGCCGTCCCTAATCATGAAAATCTCTGTGAAATGACCGAAAACATTCATTTCACGCATTGTAGACTGAGGGGAGAGTACACGCGCTCTCCCCGAAAATTCAATTAAACCATGGACAATGCTCGTTTTGATCGTACCTCCTCGTGTCGCTCTTGCTTACACTATACACTCGCATACACCACACACACGCTTACACACCCGCAATCATCGGCCGCACGCATGCACGTATATCAAGCAGCCTAACGGCAGGCGCTCCCCTCTGTACATATTATATAGCTTCTATCCATCCACCTCTATATATACATATATATACCTCTATACATTGACGCGCGACGACGTGTGTACGTACACATGATGCATACACGCGCGTCTGTCGCCCATAATGAGATACGCGCGCTGACAATCCCGACGTTTTTGTTTTTTTTCCCTCCTCTCGTACTACTACTGCTGCTGCTGCTGTGCTACTACTACGACACGAACAGTGCCGCTGATTCAGTCGGAGGTGGTGGTGGTGGTCGACCGCGATCAGCCGGACTCGCTGACGCTGCGCTATACACCGACGCCCGTGCAGTCATCGCGCTTCGATCTCTACCGCTTCAGGATCAGTGACGGGGCCAATACAACACAGGAGCGCGTGGTCAACGATACCGATACCAAGGTCACGTTCACGGGTCTCACGCCTGGACGACTGTACAACGTGACAGTGTGGACGGTCAGCGAAGGCGTCGAGAGCAGGCCGCTGTTGAGGCAGGATAGATTATGTGAGTGATGATAGTTTTGGTGGCAAGATATCTTTGTGCTGGTTAGGGATTAAGACGCCGTGATGCAGTATATAGTGCAGCGTGAAACCGGATTTCAATTTGATTATAATTTATTCTTTTTTAATTCTCTCTTTTTGTCTGTCTGTCTCTCTCGCTCTCTTTTACGATTGTGTCGCTGCGGGATTAAAAGTTTCGAGGCGGACGGAATCGAGCTAGACGGTAATTAGAGGTAAATTGAAGAAAAGTGGAACAATATACTTATTTGTTCGGGCCTTGAAAGCGGAGAGCTTGAAAGCGCTCTGTGTAAGAGAGAGAGAAGGAGATAAAAAGGCACGAGCGGAGAGAACTGCTTAAGTGAACCTTTGTGATATAGATGTTTTACAGACTCCCAGACCGCGCGCTCAATCGCGAAAAGTTCAAAGCCTTATCGGTTCGTGAATGGGGAGTTATATTGGTTTATTCGATAATTGAGAAGCAGGCTTACTATAAAATAGCTGTTGCGATCTGATGGGATTACCGAATTATTAATATATTATTATATTATTATAATTATTAATATAAAGTTGTTAATGGCAATTATAGATTAATAGAAGATTAGCGGAGTTTTTTTTTTGTGTAGGAAAAAAATGACGCGTTACTTTGTATATAGCAGTTTTTCCCGCGAGTATATCAACTTCATGCATAATTAATAAAGGATGAATTACAATTCATAATTTAATACTCCTCATATATCCACGAAATGCACAATTTTCTTGGTAATATATTTATTACCAAGGTTATATACACTTGTATTTTTTTTTTTAATTTTTCAAATTCATGTCGTTGAGAAAAACGTCGCGAACACATACATACATACACGCAGAGATACCAATCTGTTTCCGCACTTGAATACGTTAATTAAATATATTATCGCTGAATTGTGTAATTCTGCGTTAACTCGGAAAAGTTTAAAGTCGGGCACTTTTTTGCCTCCCCCCTAGTTCATAATGGCGTTAATTACGTCTATTACCTTGGCGCGGAAGTTTCAACCTCATTCCAATGCAAGTCTTTGGCGACGAAAAAAGCACATCGCACGCGTATATATATATATAGGTATACGTCGCTCAGTATCTTAAGATCAGCTGGGAGAAAATCGATTTCTCAGTGTTACACGTATATATATTATCCAATCGAGATCCTCTACTGTTGTTGTGCCTTGTATCGGCATAAATGAAGAGTAATAGTATATAGAAAAATAGAACATATCGCGCGCGCATATTGTTGTTTTTGTAATTGACATAGAGGAGATCGGTATAACGAAGGTGATGTAAAAAAAAGTGTGCGTGTGAGCATATACGTGTTTTGAAAATAAAGTTTAGTCATTTGGTTTATCGTTGACATTAGCTCGCGTCGTCTCGCCTCGCGTGCGGATTTTTGCATACAGGAGTAAGTATATGTGTGTAACCTTAGAGAGAAGTGCCGCGCGGCTCGGTCAATTCTATATACATCCAACGCATCGAAATTTCCTATATGTAATTTTTAAAGATACGGTACTACAGTGCTATTTTTATGCATCGTGCCCGTGTGAATTACGTTCGTATGTACGTTCGTGTCACGCGATGCACGCGAGTGTTAATTAGCAGGAGAGAGACAAAAATTGACAGAATCTACACTGTATCTTATATATCTTATACAATACTAAATAACTAGGGAAACACGTTGAACAAACATTCCTGCCATTAAAGGCCATTAAGAATCGTAATTTTCAAAACTGATGATCCTTCGACAATTTGTTTAATAAGGCGTTTATCGATAACGAGACAATCGTATAACTAAAAATCGTTACTTAAGCGATCATTTCGCTGCGGCGATATCTCGCTGTCGGCACGCATATAGCCGGTTCTCTCTCGCTTGAATTAGCATAAAACCGCGCGTGTCGACTTAAAAGGCCTTGACAATATTGCACGCGCGGAAAACTCACTGTCTTTTTTTCCACTCTGAAAAATCGATCCGAAATCCATATAACAATGCTGCTTTCTTCACGCTCACCCACAGATCCAGAACCAATAACAGCGATCAACGCGACGGAAATCAACGACACCAAGATATCTCTCGTCTGGGACCCGCCGCGTGGCGAGTATGACGCCTTCGAGGTTCAGTACATCAACTCCGACGACGTATACGCCCAGAACATCACGTCGATGAACAGTATCACGATAGCCGACCTCAAGCCACATCGTAACTACACCTTCACCCTTGTCGTACGTTCCGGCACGGAATCAAACTACTTGAGGCGCTCGAATCCATTAAGCGCCAGTTTCACCACGAGCGAGTCGTATCCCGGCAGGGTAGACAAGTTCCATCCGACGGATATACAGCCGAGTGACATTAGCTTTGAGTGGTCGCTGCCCAGTCAGGAGCAGAATGGCGTCATCCGGAAGTTCAGTATCACTTATGGTCTCGAGGTGCGTATATCTTTATCTTCATTTTTTTTCAGGGAGTGTCGAGATTTGGGTGCAGCGTGTAAATATATATCCAAGTTAGGTGAAAAACTTTTAATTTTCTAAAGCTATTGGGGTTTAATAGGTGAGATTATACTACGACGGTTTTTAAATAATTGAAACGCCGAGATATTGCTAAAAAAACAAAAAATCGCTAGAGAAAGGCTTTGGCGCGGTAAGATTCTACATTCGCTTTATCTGAGGAGGAACGATAAGATATAAACCATCGGAGAGCTATCTTGCATCGGATTGATACTATTTCTTAAGATTATCATCGCCACTGTTATATAGAATCGCGTAACACAAGCGCGGCTTTCATTGCGCAAAATCTGTGTGCCCTATACTCACAGTGCCACCAAATATTCGCAGCTTTACGCGAAAAAACCAACACGAAATTTTTTCAAATCACTATTTGCAGTCGGTAAGATACCACTCTCTGTTTACTCTAATAATTTTCAATAAATCTAGTTCACACGCGTCTATTAGCATCTCATCGATCGCCCGTCACAATCGCGATCATTGTCTTCCGCACTCGCTCTCTCTCTCTAACTCACTCTCTTCTTTGCGTGTATCTAGAATCACAAGCTCCTCATGAATATTCATAAAAAGATCGGTCGCTCCATTTAGCTCTCTCGCTTTATCGCGAACAAAAGAAGAAGAAAAAAATAAATAAATCACCTATACACCCAAAGCTCACGTCGAAGGTAAACAATGCGACTCGATTATCGTCGTGATCGTCATCTGCACTTACGTAATTCTTCACGCATGCACACGTTCCGTTTTCAGGGCTCGGCGCACACGCAGACGCGCGACTTCAAGTCCAGCGAGTTCCGCGGCACGATCAAGAACCTGATCCCCGGCAAGACTTACATCTTCCGTATCCAGGCGGAGACGAAGGTCGGCTTCGGCCAGGAGGCCATCTGGAAGCAGAAGATGCCAATTTTAGCCCCGCCCAAGCCACTTTCCCAAGTAGTGCCGACGGAAGTCTGCAAGAGCAGCACGACGATACAGATAAGGTTCAGGAAGAATTACTTCAGCGAGCAGAACGGTGCCATTACCTCGTACACGATTATCGTGGCGGAGGACGACACGAAGAACGCCAGCGGTCTCGAGATGCCTAGTTGGCGCGACGTCCAGGCCTACAGTATATGGCCGCCGTATCAGGTAGGGATGTGTGTGTTTGATATGGATGATGTTCGGAGTAGTATTGAGGCGTTGTCAATGATAGGTTAGACTTAAAAAAGTCTAGAGAAGACGTGAGTTTATAAATGATTTATATATATATTCAATACGATGGTCGTTTATTACTATTTTCAACGTGGTCTTTACGAATGATAATGTTTTGTAATGTTGCCGCGAGTGTACGTGCATCAGTTTAAAAATGCTGAGAGTTCTCGGGAAATTCAGTCATAAAGTCAATACGAAATGTGCAAGGAAAAGGTCACGAAATGCAATAGGATTCAGTGCCAAAGTGCGAGGTCGCATGACAATGATGCACTCGTGAAGCGCTTGTACATTTACATTTGCACTGCAGCGTGATTGCTAATATTGTCTTTTTGATGTTGAAGAAAAACAATATTTTCGAACTTTACTATTTTTTTCTCTTTTTATTTATCGCCACAAACGCGATTAGTAAAAATTGATATTTAATTTTTACACCTAAGTTGTGGTGATCACTTTCGAGTTATTTTTTGTTAATGTCATTGCCGGCCAATATAACTTATATATAGAAAACATTACGTAAACATGAAAAACAGTTTATAAAATGAAGATCATTTTCAAGATTCAACCGAACGTGTCACCTATACGATAAAACTTTATACTCGATCGAACTAGATTTATATTTTCGATGTAACCTAGAAACATCAGTATTTATTGACGAGCGATTGCTTCTTTTTCTCTGTAAAATCGCGTTCACGTTATTTATATGATTTGCGCAATATTACGCAAGCACAGTGTATTTATGTATTATCTCTGTTAACTGTATAACAACTGTTCAGGTGATGGAGCCGTACTACCCCTTCAAGAACGGCTCAGTCGAGGACTTCACCATCGGCACGGAGAACTGTGAGAACAAGAGCGGCTACTGCAACGGGCCGCTCAAGTCTGGTTCGACCTATCGGGTGAAAGTTCGAGCTTTCACGGCGCCTGACAAGTTCACGGACACAAGCTACAGTTTTCCCATACAGTCCGGTGAGTGTCGACCCCTTCAATTCGAATTCTCCTTGATATTTATTATATTGTTACAGTTGGTGGAGGTGATGTTTGACTCTTTGAGTATTTTATTATTGCTATTCGTTGCTGTATTCACTTGTTTTTACTCAAAGGGTTGAATGTAGCTTTTTAAATTTATGAAATCTTTAAGCCCTTAAGGAATCTAAATACAGTTTCAATAAGCCATTCAAGTTTTATAATGAGTCACAAAGTATTATTTTAAATAAGAAACCAAGTAAAAGCCGACAGAGTACAGTATTTTTTTTATTTAAAAAAAGTTAAACAAAGTAAAGTTACATCAAAATGTGCAAAAGTAAACGTTAAAAAAAACCTATAAAATAATGCTCGCAAAAAAAATTCATGCTTAATTATTTCGTGCACATGCCTCGCCTAAGGATTGCTGTTGGCAGGTAAGCTGATCGTCGTGAACGCCTTGTAAACGAGCAAAGTTTGTTGATGAGATGAAAAGCGCATATATATGTATATCCCTTCCAAAAACTAATGTTTGAATAGAAAAACAGCAACAGCCACAGCAACAAAACAGAGCAAAAATATACACCTCACATGCAAACAGCGTATCTGTCTATAAACATCGCAAAGCAAAAAAAAAAGAGAAATGCCGTACAACGCAAACCATCACACGTACTTACCATTGACACACATACCTTCTCTCTCTCTCTCTCTCTCGTAAACACGTTCGAAACGTGAAGAGAGCCCACACTTGTACACCTCTATACACACTTATGTACACACTCGCAAGAATTGTGTTTGAGAATCTCTCGCATTGCCATGCACGCTGCTTTGGTTTTCGTCATTCGTTGTTCGTGATGTGTGATGAGAAATGATGTGTTTTTTCTCTTTTTTTATTATTATACCTATATACACGTGTGTCTGTGTAAAAAGAAACAAGCACAGCTACCCATATTAAGTCGTTACTTGATCTTCATCCTTCTCTGTTGCACGCGAGAGCAGATAAGGACAATACGGCAATCATAGTCGGCGTGACGGTGCCGATTGTGCTGCTGCTCGCCCTCCTAGGCATCGGACTGCTGATCAGGCGGCGCAGGAGCCAAGGGCGCAAGACCACCGAGACCAGGGCAACCGACGACCTCTCGCTGCCCGATAGCGTCATAGAAACTAGGTAATGCATACGCACACGTTTGTATGTACTTCGATTCATGGTTTTGTGTGAGTGACGGATGTCTAAAGACCGGTGGGGTGGAAGTGGGCGGCTAGGGACAATGACTCTGTATATTTTTAGGGGGAGTTTATGGGTTGTTATTATTTGATTTATAGAAATAATTAAAGAACGTGAACAACTTAAATTATTATGCTGCATGTCCTTTAGGTATTCGCTAAAGTAAATTTCGTCATGTATGCAATACCCGGTACCCATAACTTTTAGAAAAAACGATACAGTTCCTTATAAGAATCTAAGTGCAAGATTTATAATAATTGCTTAGCAATTTATCTGCAGTCTTCAATGTGTCATTTCCTCATGCGATGAATCACATAAGAAACTCCCACATTGTTTTCTATCCCGAGCGCCTCGACAATAATGGCGCACCTTGTTTTAAACGATAAAATTGCAAGTTGCACTTTAGCGCTGCATATAATTAAGTCACGCTAAGAATAAACCCAGTCTTTTTTTTTAATTTTTTTTTATCTTTTAAAACTAATAATTTTTTCAATTACCAATCTCGATAACTTGACTAATAATTCATTCCTGCCCTTCAGTCGACCAATAAGAGTGGAGAACTTCGCCGAGCACTACCGGATAATGTCAGCGGACTCGGACTTCCGGTTTTCCGAGGAGTTCGAGGAGCTAAAGCATGTCGGACGTGATCAGCCCTGCACGGCAGCCGATCTGCCTTGCAACAGGCCGAAGAATCGATTCACCAATATCCTGCCCTACGATCACAGCAGATTTAAATTACAGCCTGTTGATGATGAAGAGGGCTCCGATTATATCAATGCCAATTACGTGCCCGTAAGTAGAGCAATGAGATTTTGGGTTTATCCCTTGGTCAGCGTAAGATTTTGTCTTCGCTTTTTTTGTATTGGCGAGATGAATCGTTGACAAGGGAGAGCAAAGTGACAGACTCCACATTGGATTGCGCTTGTTTAGCAATAAACCAAACACTAAATCTGTCAGACAATTGTTTCTCATCATTATTTCGGCTTCCTGTTTTTCTCAAATTTAAACTCAATAAATCGTATGGTTATTATAATTTTCATTATACGATTCAAATTTTAAAATTAGCGAGAAAAATATATTTCAATGTCACGTATACATTTACATAATGCCGAGAAAATATAATCAAACTTCTTTTTTTCGCAGGGTCACAATTCACCGCGAGAATTCATCGTGACGCAAGGTCCGCTGCACTCGACGCGCGACGACTTCTGGAGGATGGTATGGGAGAGCAACAGCCGCGCCATCGTCATGCTCACGCGGTGTATCGAGAAGGGCCGTGAGAAGTGCGACCACTACTGGCCCACCGACACGCTTCCGGTTTATTATGGCGACATATCCGTGACCATACTGAATGAAGCCCGCTATTCCGATTGGAGTATCACCGAATTCATGCTCCGCAGAGTAAGTTCTCCCCTTTTGTCATGTCTATGAAGTTTGGGTGAAAGTGATTTTATCGGATAATGGAATTTTGGGTATAGAGATTAATCGAATAGTGTAGCTTATTGTGCGTTGTTTACAAATATGATGAAAGAGAAATTGTATGTGTGTAGCGATGTGATAGCATTTTGTGATAAACTAACGTTTCTCTGAAGTGCCATCAGTTTTGATAAATAAGGAATGTGAGAGAACAATACTTTTATACGAACGTAATCTTGTTTCTCTGTCCTCATTGCGAGTTCGTAATCGCTTGAGCCTACTTTTAATACCCGACAGTGAATCAGATTGATTAGACGAATTTTTAGCTTTAACACAACTATTAGTCGTGGTTACTGATTAATTCTGTGAACCAAGCCATTCATTACCAATAATTAATCCACGATAACGCAACACTAATCATTTTCTACTCATCTCTATCACAGGGTGACTCGAAACGTGTGATTCAGCACTTCCACTTCACGACTTGGCCGGACTTCGGTGTCCCGTCACCTCCTCAAACTCTCGCGCGTTTCGTCCGCGCGTTCAGGGAACGCGTGCAACCCGATCAGCGGCCCATAGTCGTGCACTGTAGCGCCGGCGTCGGGCGCAGCGGCACCTTCATCACCCTCGATCGCATCCTCCAGCAGATCCTCGTCAGCGACTACGTCGACATATTCGGCATCGTGTGGGCGATGAGGAAGGAACGCGTCTGGATGGTGCAGACCGAGCAGCAGTACATTTGTATACACCAGTGCCTGCTGGCGGTCCTTGAGGGCCAGGATACGACGGGACCGCCACGCGAGATCCACGACAATGAGGGCTTTGAAGGTAGTGACAGTTTTTACGGAGATTTAAGGGGACACGGTGGTTTTTGTTTTTATTTTTTTTCCATTATGGTTAGGTCAATGATTTTTTAATATATAGTTTTTTTTTGTTTATTTTATACTTATTCAAGATAAGATTCAGCTTCTTTAAAAGGTACTAAATGAATAGTATAAAACAATTCAAGTTTAAATATTGATTTCATAGTTGGATATTTTTTTCTTGAAGAATTTTTCGTTTGTCCTTTTGACCCTGCTGAGCATTGCTACGAAAAATAATTTTGTTTTGATAGAGAAATCCTTTGTTAACTAATTATTAATTTGCGATTAATAAAGTTAATCTTTTAACTAATTATTGAATACCAAACATAATTTTTTTTTTAAGAAATTAAAAAACATTCTTTTTAAAAATAATTTATTTCTGTTAGTAAGAAAATACTTTGAAGTATAGAAAGTACTTATTTTTTATTTGCATTTTAAAGTAGAACATTCTGATCTTCACCCATTCGCTCTTTGAATTTAGGAAAGAATAATCGAAGCTCGGTCGAGAGCGCAAAGAGCCCAGTCGAGGCTGAAAATGAAAATGAAAATGAAAATGAAAATGAAAATGAGAATGAAAATGAAAATGAGAAGGAAAGGTGACATTCGAGCAGCGAATACTACTCCGACGGTAAATTTTTCAAAAGATGTCCAGAGAATTATCGCCCGTTGCTTGGATTTTTTATTTTTACATAGTTTTTTCGAATATTTGCACGCTATTCGTGATGTTTTTTGTCATTATTTTTTACTGCAACGCCTCGCAGCACGAGACGCACGCAGATGTTTTGTTCTTATTCATCCAAGGAATGAAGCATGCCATTTTTTCGATAAATGATTGAAATTTAATTTTTTATGTGCTTTTTTGTAAATACACTGAAAGATTCTTCGGACGTCTTCAGTACATACTAGTACGTCTACTCCAAAATACACCCGCAGAAATATATAATGATTTTGGGCAGCTGCTGTGCGGAAATGTAAGGCAGTCGCCCTCATGTGGCACTACTGTCGCACGAAAAATAGTCGTACAGGAGTTTTTGACAGCAGCGCTCTGAAAATTAAGAGCACTGCTCCTCAAAATGAAAGGTACATTGCCTACAGTAAAGTTAGTACAGCAGACGCCCGAATAATCATTCAGTGTAGATTCATAACGTCTTTACGTAACATTTTATGAAATATATTCAATTTCGAGACATTCTATATAACGAATACCATAAATTTTTTATTTGAAAATTAATCTTAAATGTTGTACATAGTGGGGTGTGTAATATATACCACTTTGTGTTTGTATGTGTAGTCTGTAATATTTTCGTATCGTCTATACCTACTACTGAAATAATAGATTGGCAAAACAGATTGCAGATGTTTCATTAGTTAAAAAATAGGATACATTATAAAATTAGAGTTCTATTAGTTTATAACGTCTGTGTAGTATTATAGTATATTTAGAGTTTTAGTTCGATTTTGCATGATAATAGATCTTTTTTATTTTTCAATTTTTATTTTAGAATTTCTTTTGTTTTATTGTTGAAGAAATGGTTATTTTTAATTAAAGTAGTTTATTATAGGCACTACACATTTTATTGCTAATTTCAGTTGTGCCAAAATATTACAATGGCTAAATAATTTTGTTATAATTCACGTGATTCAATTTGTCAAGATCCTATATCTAAAAAATTACGGTTTAAGTAGTTTAAAGCTATTCGTTAAAAAAATAAATACTGTTTATAAAATACAAAGATATTAATGGTTTATCATGTTTGCGTTCAGTACCAAGGAAAAATGTAAATTACATTTTAACAACCTTGCCTATTCAACACTATTTTACGTTTTTATTTTTTCACTAATCTCTTCCGGAAAAACTCACATTCCATAACAGCGTCAATCCCTTCAATCCAAAGCATAATTTCATTCAAAACATTAAGCATATTTTACATTTATAAATAAAATCACCATGCATATTAAATCAACTTGCATTTGGCTGTTTCAAATATATAAAAAAAATTTATCAATTGCCAGTAAGCATGAAATTGTCAAATATATACATATATGTATAAACATATATACATTATGCACGAGAGAAAAGTGCAGGGCCTTTGTAGAGCGGTTCCTCCCGAATAACCCGTGTAACCTTGCTCCAATTATCGTTACAGATGACGAAGGTATCGCTGAGTCGGGTATGTGATGAACGCGAAAGACTGATACCAAGCGACTCGAGGAGGGACAGCAGCAGCAGCAGCATCAGCAGCATCAGCAGCATCAGCGTCGGCCAGGAGATGGAGGAGGAGGAGGAGGTGGAGAAGACGGAATCGGAGGAGGAGAGCAGCAGTCTCAACAAGACGATGAAGGCCAAGCTGAAGAGGTCGCCCGAGAGCTTACAAGACATTCCGATCGATTCGTCGCCGTTGATCGACCGACGTCGGCTGAGTCGGTGACAGGATGAGCATCAGGACGACGACGATGACGATGACAGGATCCTTTGAAAAGGATTATATGAAAACACTAAGAAGCAGCAGTAGCAGCACACGCATACACACACAGTCTCCGTCCATTATCGGACGTTCAAGAGAACGTTCTGAGCGAGCGGTCGACGGTAGTCGAGGATATATTATTATTTCAAACGGCGTTTGAAAATAACGATACGGGGCGTACGTGCGCGTCAGAGTGCGATTTTTTAAAATAAGATTTGTTATTCGCATGTAATGCATTATATTTAATTTAAAAAGAGATAGGAAAGGATGATGTTGGTAAACTTTGTGAAAGTTTATTTGAATTGTTTTCGTGCAAACGAACGGGATTTGTTAATCGAAGATTGACGACAGTTGATGCGAAAGACAATGATGCTTTGGATAATTGATTGATTAAGAATTGATTTTATTGTAATGTATGCTTTACATTAGACTATACGATGACAACGAATGGTTTTCCAATTCCATCGAACTTTCTGAATGAATTTTAAATTGAAAAATGAGTAGGTACGCATTTACCTATATTAAATGTACTTTTAATCAATCAATAATATTCCGTTAAGAGATGTATGCGAAAAGAATCTCAAAAGTATTGCCCTTGCTTAAAGAGGATTTACTTAATCCTGCGTACTCAAAACCTCGACTACCTCGGCGATTACGTTTATTTCTTGTAAATAATTAGTTACGTTATATCGAGCGATTAATTATAGTTCTTTTATGAACATTCGTTAGTTAGATTTGTGATATAAAATGCAATTATGAATTCTATTATTATGGCTCCATAACGGGCTATAATTTCTATTTACTTGAGTATATTATACGATAAACGTAATTATCAAATGCTAATTTTATAAAGCTTAATCAATTAGTTATTTCGTTATTATAACTAATCCATTCAGTTTAGTCGGTATATTGCTCAAGTTATTATGATTTCCAAGTTTACGAAAATGCCACTCAGATTCGGAAAAAACGATTCGGGTTAATCGAAGAGCAGACAAGCGATTTTCCAATTGTATCGGATAGTAAAACAGAAAAGAGCCAATGCGCCAAGAAGTGTCCGAAAATTGCACATACTGTGAGTATAGCCAAACCTCATCAAGAGGGCTTCTGAAAAAAACGCCCTTGTAAAAAAGAGAAACGTATTCGGGCCTGGATATTAATCCCGATACTCATTACACTTTCCCCCTTTTAAGATTAAAGAAAAAAAATGAAGTAAAATAAAAGTAAACAGGCGAAAATCTGTGGGAACAAGAAACTCGCATCTTCGTAGAAAGCCATATTCTCTCGCGGAAGTATTCTCTCCCTTCGCGCAACGCGAGAGATGCGAAAGTAACAAAAAAATAATAACTAAACCGTCATAACACGAGTTGCAAGTCTCGGATCTTTTGTTTCGTTTTCTTATCCGTGGGAAGTATTAAGAGCAAACCGAGCACGCGTTTAAACGATTGTAATGCTCAAAGAGCTCAAGTTTCGCCAATTGTATATGTGAGGAAAAGAGTGTATTTATAATTTTTCTACTTCGTTAATTGCGTACGAATGTTGACGATGATTTTATTTTCGGCCCCGAACCCAATAATACAGTTACGCACAGAGTCCTAAAGTAGTCGTAAACGCAAAATTATGAGAGAATCGATTCCTTTTTCGGAGAATGTTAAGACGTTAAATGCCTCTAGGAATGAAAGCAGCCAGATGAAACTTTTTTAATTTTAAATGTACGCTTCGAAGCGTGTTATAAACACATATCGCTAAATCGCTAATTGCTGAAAGGTGCCACGGTCCTCGTTGGGCGTTAAATAATGATTCTGAGTTACCGACAAAGTGAGGGGAAAATGAGATAATAACTTTCGCTTAGTTAAGAATGGACTATTGTTCTTTTTCTGTTTTTTTTTTTTATTATTCCGAGACGAACTAATTGTATAAATGTACAATACGAATCATTTTTAGGCGGTATTACTTTCATTTTTAACAATCGTACGTTTGTCGGTAAATCAGTCTTCCTAGAACTTAAGTACTTGTAAGCTATAAATAATATAGTAATTGGACATTCGTCTGAGAGACGCCGCTGTCGTTTTTACAAGAGAGAAAAACTAAGTTGCAAAGGTCAAACATTCTATCAAGAATTGTATTATTGCTATTATTACGATTGTTATTGTTTTTGCAGCATTTTATTATTATTATAAATAATAATATCATTATCAATTAGTATTATTAAAACGAAGTATCGTCATTGACACCTCTGTATTATTTTTGCCATGTTTATTTCTTTATCGCGCTTCTCAACTTATTTCTGTTTCGATTAACTGAAAAGAGCGTTAGAAAGATGATTTTTACCGAGCGAGAAATGTTGATAGCCTTGTGGAATTCGTCAATTCCTGATTGGTAAAGCTGTTTTTATCAATTTGAATTTCTATTTTTTCACGAACGCAATCTTGCATTTTAGTGGCGCCGAGTTGAAATTGTATACATTAACAATATTGTTTTTTTTTTGTTCGTTTAATACATTTATTTTTACGCTGCCGTATAATTGAACATTACTTTTTTTAACGCGCTTACAATTATTATTTTTTTTTTTTTTCAATCAATATTTTTCACATCACGAAGAACAAAAGGTCATGACAGATTTCAGAACAATTCCCCCTTTGTACTTAAATAATGAAAAAAGACGCTATGTGTTCGGAAACGTAAGATGTAATTAATTTTGTACAAAATATTACAATAAGTTTGCAATTTCGAAAGAAAATAAAAACAAATAAAAGCAGATTATATATTGTCGCGCAATAGGCCTAAGACATATTCAATGCCTCGGCAAGAATGTATGTGTATAAGAACAAAGCGTAGATTAAAGCAGAAAAAGAAGAAGCAATGCGGAGCGCAGGATAATCGATAAATTATCATCTGTAGATTGACGAATTATTCCAATTTTCAGTATGTAAAGCTACATAGTTTGTAGATCGAACAAAGGAGGAGTGTCTCTTGTTATTAAACGAATTTGGAACAAACGATAACGCATCACGGTTGTACCTACTACACGTGCTACAAATAGACACATCTTCCTCTACCGTTGTGACAAGAGAGATAGTCTACCCCCTCTTACCTTATTCTGTGATAATTGATAAATTGCAATTGTCTATCGATGTTCCGTCGCAGATGAGTAATAGCCAAACTTAGCCCTCCCCTTGTACACACCCGTGCTCGTTTATTATTGATTCGCATTTCACACTATTATTGGCGTTAAAGTTAAAGATCAATTTTATGGTTATATTACACTTGGTGAAAAAAAAATGTATGGACACATTTGTGTAGGTCGGCCTTTTTTACGTCATCGAATGTGTATCTTAAAACCGATATTACAATTTTTATTACTCAGAGAATGTTGTAAGCAGTTAATGTTTGTATATTAATGAAGATGAAAACTTCCTTTTTATATAAAGAAATATGTCAACTTTTTAAAACTTTTTTGACATTTTTAATAACTTTATTAATAGAAATACTGTATAAAGAGAAAAACTGACATTGTATAAATTTTTATTTAAAATTCGGACGTAGATGAACGCGCATAATAAACATGGTGTTCTTAAGGAAATTAAAATGCTCTTGTTTATTTTCTCACAATCCTTTACCATTTTTAAAAACATGCATATCTAAATTATATACTATAAAAGTTAAATTGC
Organism: Torymus auratus; assembly: GCA_900474315.1. Taxonomy (NCBI): domain Eukaryota; kingdom Metazoa; phylum Arthropoda; class Insecta; order Hymenoptera; family Torymidae; genus Torymus; species Torymus auratus. The sequence continues at coordinate 1,626 of UXGD01001211.1, read as the reverse complement.
TACTAATTTATTTTTATTGTTTCTCATATAAAAATATATATATTTTTTTCTTAAAAAGTATATGAATATTCAAGTCTAAGGACGGCTGTTCACGACTGGACATGAACTTTCGAGGGTTAACTCTGACAGACCCGAATTCGACGGCGACTTTGGTAAACTTGGTTTATCTTTGCTCTTTTGTGAATTGTTCTCTACACCAGAATCAGTTTTTGATGCCCTTCCTGTAAACGTAAGTTGTCGGTTAATTTTTTCCCTTTCAACAATTACAAAAATGTTAGTGTAATGATAAGCTATATTGCTGCATTATTAATAACTTTCTACTTTTTTAGTTATAGTTATTTTGATTATTTAAGTACAATAATTACAGTTTTAAATACATAGATAAAATTTGGAATTTCATAGAATAAATGTAGTATCAATGTCATTCATTATTGCGAACTTGGATACATATCGTATTTTATATAGTCGCGTTGCATTTGAAAAACGTCTAGTCGATTTCATACTTCAATAAACCATTACCAACCGAGAAAATTATACCGTTTACAGGCTATATAGAAAGTAATACTTAGATCAAATGTAAGTATACAGTATTAAAAGTGTACTCTCGCAAGTTTTAACATCTGCAACTCTGTAAAAGTTTCAAGTCAATAAAATATCCATTTATTCTTTCGTGAACTAATAAAATTTTTACATTGCGGTAGTACATCTAAATTTTTTTTTTAAAAAGCTCAAGTGTATGAAAAAAAAGAAAAAAGAACTTGAAGCTTGACTTGAAGCTTGTACACAGAGGTAGACTAGGTATTGTAAAATTTAAGAGTGTGCTCTTTATTTTGTATGATTCGAAGTATTAATTTTTTACATATAAGGAAATCTCCAAGAAAGTAGCCCTTATGACGGCCAAAAAATGGTCAACATTTTTTTTGAAGGCACACCTTCACGACAAGGTTTTTCTCATTTGATCAAAAACGACTTTATGACACGATTTTAGAACAAAATCCATTTTTCTTATGGGAATTAAACATGGGAAAAATGGACGAATAGTAGTCACTGATGATTAACCAATAGCAAGCTCTTAAAGATGAAAACAAATATTTCAGAAAAAAGTGATTAAAGTAGAAGAAAGGAGCATTAATTTGGTATAAGAATCGTTAAAATCGGTCAATATGGCGTAAAATTACGTCCATTTGAAAATCGCAAAAAATGATAAAAAAAATGAGCGATTTTCCCCAAATTCACGTAATTTAATAATTTTTGGTCATTTTTCGCGATTTTCAAATGGACGTTACTTTGCGCCAAATTGACCGATTTTATCGATTCTCATACCAAATTAAAGCTCTTTTCTTCTAGTTTAATCGCCTTTTTGTGAAATATTTGTTGTCATTTTTAAGAGCTTGCTATTGGTTAATCATCAGTGACTATTCCGCATAATAAAAACTCCCCATAAAAAAAATGGATTTTGTTCTAAAACGGTGTCACAAAGTCGTTTTTGATGCAACACGAGCTTTTTCGTATATGTTATGACCTATCAAATGAGAAAAACCTTGTCGCAAAGGTGTGCCTTAAAAAAAAATTTTGACCATTTTTTGGCCGTCATAAGGGCTACTTTCTTGGAGATTTCCTCATATA
>UXGD01001210.1:0-38061 GCA_900474315.1 Torymus auratus | reverse complement strand
AATTATTTCAAGGGTTGACCCTCCCCATCGACCTTTCAATTTTATCTATAATTATGGAGGGTAGTTATAACAAAGATATTGATCACCAGACTTGAAATTTAATTGATAGCTAAAATTGTAAACAACCTGCTTAAAAAACTTAAGTTCTAATATGACTCATTTGTTTTTAAAATTTTTTTCATTTATTTTCACATGAATCACGCACTTGTACTATAACTCAATTTATACAATAATACAAATGTTGTCAAATCATTTTATTATTTCTAATCCATATCTGTTTTCTCAAAAAAGATATATTGTAAGATTTCTTATCATTATATACATTTGATATAGTTAGTTAACAATACATTGTACTATAAATAAATTTTATTTTTTTACTATATTTATTTTAATATTAAAGATAAATCACGTAAATGTTTCCTAACAACTATCACGAAAATTGAGTATACCAGAACAAATGAACGAATACGCAATTTTTTTACACTTAAAAAATAATAAAAATTAAATATGAAAAGCAATACACGAGTATCTTATTTGTTACATTGATAATATAAACACACATCAAATCAAAGCTAACTATTATATATAAGGTTCCGTTTAAAATATCCAATTAAAATTTATCTGGGTCACTCAACAGCTTAACTTTATTCATATTTTAAAATCTGTAAAAATATGATCTAATAAAAATTAGACTATATTTATATTTATATTTTTATATTATGTTACAAAAAAGTAAAATTGAATATACATAATATTTATCACAAAACTACTTTATACCCATACGTATCTAAAATAATATGAGTGTAAAATGTAGTTCTAAAATATACGTGCTTATTGTCATGGAATTTGAGTTTAAAGACCCACATTGTGAGAACATAAAATTTTATAAATAGATATGTGCATAATGCACTGTAGCTTTTGCAGAAAATATATAACTACAATATTCTCTGTTGAAATTTCAATTTTATCTAAAACAATCATTGTAAAGAAATAAGATAAAAAAAAGGAATTATTTTTTATTTGGCATACAGTATATTTAATATATTATTATTAATTATGTATGAACGTGTTATGAATAGTAAATTTGATAAATTATTTTAGTTGATCAGGCCTACTTTGCACCATTGTAGACTATAAATATTAGTGTTATCATAATATAAAAAATATATTAGTTTAATCTTAGATTTAAAATAGTCTTGTTTCATGTTTTCTATATTTGATTATTTTCATACATATAGCATCTTTAAAATATAAACTTTTTTTTTAACTACGTTTTCAAATCTTGTAATCTAGTGATGGTGTAATTGGAAAAAAGTGTACTTCAAGTAAAGAAAAACGTTTTTTTATAACAAATTAAATTTTTAATGAACAAGATATCGCCATCTAAAAATTAACAGAACACTGCAATCTTTATTATTTTTTATCTGACTTCAATTTGGAAGGTCTAATTTTAATCTATTTGCAATTTCAAGGCAAGGTGCCACTATGGAAATTCAAAAATAATCAATACCTGCAAAGCTACATCAGTTTGTTTATGAAAATTTCTAATTTTTTGATAAATAAGTGGTCGTACTTTCACGGGATTTGTTTGAGCAATAAGATGTAGTTTTGCAGGTATTGATAATTTTTGAATTTTCATAGCGGTATATTGCCTTGAAATTGCAAATGAAACAAAATGAGACCTTCTAAATTGAAGTAGGATAAAAAATAAAAAAGATTCCAGTGTTTTGTCAATTTTTTTTATTAATATGGCGATATTTTATTTATTTATAATTGTATTTGTTAAAATGTTTTTCTTTATTTATTTATAAGTGCACGTCTTTCCAATTACACCATGACTGATATTACAATATTCGAAAATGTAGTTAAAAAAATGTTGATCGAACCACGTTAAATTTTTCATTGTCAATATTGTGCGCAGTGACTATACAGAATATGTGCAGAATATAACTTTTTACATTTGTAATTTACATAAATATTTCCCGAGATTGCCACGGTTTGTACTGATAAAATGACAAAATGAGAGGTAGAAAGATTTAAAATCATCTCTATGTTAAAATAAATTAAAATATACCTTATATATATTCAAACATAAATAAGATGTATCATAATAATTAAGATGGAAAATAATATTAAGTTTACTTTACGATTTTTATCTTTGTATAACACAGTAATTATTCGAATCATAATGATTTACAACAAACGGGATTATGAATACATGCTCTAGCATGTATTCATAATCTAAACCACTGCCATTGTTAAAACATATAAGATAAATATACATATGTAGTCATTGAAAAATGTTTTACTTCATAGTAGTAGATACAGTGTTAAAAGTACTCACGTGTATGTAAAAACCATATTGTTTCATGTATTTTAATTTTAATTTTATTTTAGTTTGTTATATTATTCTATTCTTCGTAGGTATTAGCACCACAGAGAAAAATTGACAAATTACAGTATCTAAAAACTAATTTATTATTATTTTTTTTACAACAGTTATCACAATTGTATTTATTAAAATTTTAGTTATTAAAAATGTACTTATTTGTAGGCCTCAATACAAATTCAATTTTGAGTTTAATAAAAACGAAAAAATAATTGTGAAGATACTGTAACCGCTAATATCACTCTAGATTTAGGCGCGCGTACATGCATGAGATAGAAATGCTTTTTCATCATAACATTATGACAAAATACGTTATAAACTTCACATTACGGTCGGTATGATGAGATGTTATCAAATATTTCCTTTTAAAGAGCGTAATATACTGGATAAAAACTAGCACGATTTGCATTTAATATACAAAAAAAAAATCAAGTTATGATTTTTCTAAACTAATGGATTACATTATTTTGCGTTCTGAAACTTCTAGTAAAATTATATAATTTATGATAGTAGAAACGGTCAATATAAATAATGAAGATTTATGCATAAACTTTTAAATTCAAACTATCTGAACCAAATCTGTATTCCATGCATTGTCTTTATTATAATAATAAATAATCGAGTTTGGTGGGGTGTATCTATCATCCATTCCCGGAACATTTTGTAATATTTTTTTTACTGTCGTTAATTGACGCACTACGCGCGTTATGTTCGTCTTTTTCTCGAAAATTCGATATTCGATTGCTTACATGATGATAAAACGATAGTTCTCGATTGTTTTAGTGTATCAAAAATATTTTAAATGTTTGAAATTGTTTAAAATCTAACTAATAATTTAGAAAACTAAATAAATTATATCTATTATCATATTTTTATGGAAGTCGTATACTTTTTCACGATTTCTGCAAAGTGATCATTAATTTTGTGTAAGTAGTAAGTACTTATGTCATAGATACATGCATACAAACAATTCTGCTTTGAATATTATCAGTCTTATGTTTAAAAAATTGCTTTCCATATGTACACAGTTTCTCTTATAAGTCTGAAGTTATCCAAGAATTTCTTATTATATTATCCACATAACCTTTAACGAGTAGTAGATAGTGCCAATTAAAATTGAAATCATGAAATCGTTTCTATTCATTTGCTTTCAAGATGGAAAATATGGCAACTGGTTTGGTAAATTTTATATTTTCACACGTTCAATATTAAAATACGCCTTACCTTTATGGAAATATCTTTAACAACCGAATGTTTTACTTTTCATCCTATTTCTATTAAGTACAATGTGCTAGATACTCTATACTCATTTTAAAGATTTTTTATTTTTCCTATTACAGGTACTCGCATTGTGTATGAGCGTGCTTTCCTCATGAACCTTCGCAATTCACCGATCTCACGGACACCACCAAAAAACATGCCAAATATTCCGGCTAACCTTCACAAGGGTGTAGCGGCACCAGTCACATCGCCCAACGCAACGAAACCCCTAACGAAGGGTAGGTGTAATAATTTGTACAACTTTTGATCAAGAGTAGCGTAGATTACTACCGTACCAATATCGCCATTATCTTCATTTTCTGTAAAATTATCGGCATTTTTTCGAAAAGGGCTATTTACTTTTCTTCGCAATCATGCTTGAAGATTTTTTTTATACTCATTTGATTTTAAAAATTATCCTGTTTACTACTCAGCCATACACATTTTCCAGCCCAAATAAATCTAATAAATGGAATGGCGTGAATGTCTAACTACGTACTCCTAGTATGAATAGCGAAATTTCTAGTAATGTAAAAAAAATATAAAATAACGATGCTGGTATGGAAGAGATCTACATCACCGTTTCTCATCATCGTAACTTTTAAAGTATAATAAATGTTCTATTTCATTTTAACTATTTATCAATTTCGATAATTATTCAAATAAAAATAAATAGTTCCAAACTAACAAAATTTTGTAATAATGAATAAGACTACCGTTATATATGATTTTTCAACAATCACAATTTTTCCATTACAGGTGCTCCAGCAGCATTGGACGAGTCTTCCGAGCAATTCGAAATGGACATGTGAGAGCTGAGATCTTACGCAAGCCTGTGATTGAGATAATGTGTTCATTCGTTAGTCCACGTGAATTACTGAATGCTCGATCCTACATATCGCGCGTATTCGCATTACACACATAATTATACATATTATGACGCCGCGAACGAGGTCCTCCTTCTCTTCTCGGACATTATAATAGCGCGCCTCGCGCGTTTGCATTAATCGTTAAGGAGATATTAAGGAGAGAAACACGCGGATGCGAGCGCCAGTCACTTTGTTGCCATTAATAGTCTCGTGTTTTTAAAGATAAGCGAATAAGAGTTAAATAAGACGATTCTCGTTAGTCATCGCCGAGCAACTTGCGCGCGTACGCGCGGCGGGGGGTAGCTTATATGTGTGCGCCCTCGCCCCGTTGTTGCGTTTATAAATGTACATCGGTTTTTGTCATAGAAACGATCTTGAACACTTTGTATTTCTTCAGTAAGTTCGAGTAGAATGTTACAAACGAAGAGAATTTCCGATTTCGATGAATCGAAGAATAAACAAAATCAAGTGTTCCAAGTTAATGTCTACCGGCTTAATTCCTTTGACTTGCATATAGTTGTAAGAATTGCCTGACTTCCCAAATTGCAAAATCCTGAATTTTATTTTGTAGTTTGCTACTTAAGGTTAACAATACCTGAATTATAAATAAAGTGAATTTTTTGTAAATCATCGCACCTATTTTAGTCTCAAATCCTTTTTATTATCCTTCAAAAATTTATCCATTGTTATTTGTTATACAAAATAATCGAAAATAATAATCATTACTAAGCAAAAATAATTTTAAATCACCTTTATTTTCATTGTATGGAAAAATGTGACGTGGTTATTTAAATAAAAGCCCAAAAATAGTGACGCCCAATACAAACACAATCCTTTAATTTTATACAAGATTTTACCTAAATTACTTTTGTGATAGTAAAATAAATATTAATTTTTTATTATATTCATCATAAATATTTTAACTTACGCGCAGTATACTCAATAATTTCCGCTATATGAGCGTAAAAAGTGGAAGGGTCATAACTCGTCAGAAAATAAATAATTCATACATTTAGCTCCGACATGAAATACATAAAATCATCAAATACAAAGAAAAAGTTTAAGGACTTCCACTTTGAAATTCAAAGTTTTTGGTTATTTACCAAGTATCAATTTACGTAAATTTATTACTGGTTCAGTATTAATTCAATCTAAACAAAGTTATTTACAAGGAACACAAGAGTCCGAAAATATTTCCTCAGAGAATCCTGAAATGTACGCTTGCTGTTTTTGAAACTTCGGAGTATTGGAGAAGCCTGCATAACTAACTAGATAGATGAATTGATAGTTTGCAGATCCAAAGTGTATTTATGTTAGTTTGTGAAATGAGAAAGATTTTGATTTTTTATAATTTTATTTTATCACTATAGAAATCGCGATTTATCTACTAACGAATTATTTTAAGTACCTAATGATTCCTCGACTGTGGAGAAAATTAAGAAATAAACGGCCGTTGGTGATAAACCTGGTGAGTTCTTTCCACGTCGGACAAAGTACTCGTCGCACATGCCATCTTCTCTCTTCGTCACGCGCGCGTGTCTTTTTCATGTATAAAAGAAAAAGTGAAGGGCGAAGCGCGGCGAAACAGCAAAACAACGCCAAGAAAGAGCGAAGCGAGTGAACGTATATAGCGTAAGTATGCGCTCTCTCTCTCGAGCACGCGGGCACGTCCAGCATGCAGCTGCCGACTCGAGCTTCCTCGCGCCGCTCGTCTCTATACTCGTATTATCCGGGACGACTGCGCGCGGATGCATAGGGGAAATCCGAAACCCTCGCTGCGAATTGCTTGCTCCCGTCCACGAAGTCACAGCAATGGCGGCGAAGTCTGCGGTAGTGAAGTAATTGCATTGTGTATTCCCTCTCCTCTGTCCTGCGAGACTTGCTTTAGGATTTGCCATTATTATATTTGCCGTGAGAACTTTAATGAGATTAGAATGGAATTACACTTAGAGGAGTGAAATATACATATACTACAGACGCATGTACTCAAGGGTATCAGATTGTTTAACGAATAGCTGATGTTTAATTTGCGTTTGTATTCCAGTTCTGCGTTTGTTGCTATAAACTGCAATTGCGAATAAATTAAGTAAATAATTTAGATTTCCTCAATTAAAATAGTTAGTTTATTTATCATTTTTAAGATTATTAGTAAATTGATAACATTCTGTGTTAAAATAAAGTTCAGATTAACTAAAAGTAGTAAGAATAACAAACGATACATTTGTAAGATACTTATATATTATCCTATTATCTACTGAAGTATTATACATTCTATGTTTAATAAAACTACTTTATTATTCATGAGATGTCTATGTCTGATTGTCTGCTTGGGTGCATAAAATATATCATGCTATTTTCTAATTTGATCCAATATCGATGCCGAGGTCGATGCTATATATCACCCGAGATATCACCTACTCACTTACAATAACTTCAAAATAAAACCAAATATCTTATAGATTTTATTTTATAAAATTATTTGTATTATTTAAATATAAATTATACCAACGTTGATAGGCTAATGAACTTTCACGTATCCAAATTCGATTTTTTCTAAAAATACCCTTACATCTTTATTATGTTGACTTCTTTCTTCTCGTTGTTTATATATTTATAACGGAAAACACAAACTAACAGCTGATAAAAATAAAAAATAGATTTTTATTTTTACTTCGAGTAATTTCGTCGACTGAAAAAAGCTCTCATTAATAAAAGATATTTTCCTACTTGCTCTTACGATCATAAAACTTTCAAAAATAAACTGACCCATAGCACTTAGTCCAAGTGCATATGATTAAATGTCAATGTATTATTTTGTATGAAAATATAAAACTCAGTTCTAATATTTGGAATTGCGTAAACCTCTTATCGCATAGAAACCAAAGTTCACAGACCTCCTACTCCGAAAACCCCACCCTGAGAAAGGCCCTCTCTTCAAATTCTCTCTACCATACCCACGCGCGCTCTGTTGTCTGCGCGATAAATCAACAAGTCGCGAGCACATATGCGAGAAATCGGAAATCAGCTGTGGGCGCGCGTGTAAAGTACCTCACAACGGCTCGGAGTCGGCGTCGTGCGCGCACGCGATATATAGACGTCGCCCAGCGCGCGCATTCCCTCGTTCTTTTTCTTCCTTGCGCTCTGTGCACACCGGATGAGAGACATCTGCGATCGATAAAGGCCTCGCCGGCCTGTGCGTGTACAGAGAGGGAGTGAGGGAGGGAGGGAGAGAGAGAGAGGTGATGTATACCTATTATACATACATCCTACCTACTCGCTCGCGTGTGCGCACTCCTTGCCGAAGATCGCGCGCATGGCGTGGCCAGCTGCATGTGCGCGCGCGTGCGCGATATTCTCGTGATGAGTCGAACTTATATGTACCTAATATCGGCGGAAGGAAAACGTTTTATGGAGTGATGTTGCAATTTTTCGCAGGCTGAAGCGGTGAGTTCTTTGTTTTGCGGAAAAAAAGATCTAGGGAGATTTCGAGTATCGGAGTATGTATGGATAAAAATCCTTGCCAAAACCTTTCTAATTATGAGACTTCTTTTTGAATTTTTTAACTGAAATTTTTTTCGTAGTGACAATTCCACAAGAGCTTAGAGTTCGTTGATATGACGTCATATGATTGAAATAAAATTTCGTTAGCTGATATAGCTTTATCGCCGAAGAAAAGCGAAAATAAGAAAAACATAAGGACGATAAATAATAATGCGATATTTTGCTGGAATATTTTATCCGAATAAACAAAACTGCAAAACTTTGACCAAATCTTAAAAAAAGGAGTAATAGAAAAGGTGAGCTTTTGTCAAAATACTCCGAAATTCCTTTTAAAAGTATTAAAAACAAAAGAATAATACAATAATGACATCAATCGAAATAAAAAGAGATGGTACGGAACCGGTGCGTCAAACGTTACACAGCACACGGCAAACAATTCAAATGTTAAAAATAACGACACTAAAGTTTATTTAAATCTCAAGCTGTTACGGCGTTCAAGCTCACTTGCTCGCTCAGTCGTATTGTACGCATTATATACGAAACGAAAAATTCTCATATAGGCGCCTATGTATATGAATGCGAATAAAAACCAGTAAAGAAGTGAATTTATAAGTTGCGTGCGCGCGAAGGATAAAAACACGCGTTCTATATATATACACACCTATACGGTGTGCGGATAAGCCCGCGCGAGAGCGCGATAAGTCGCAGCAGGTATAAGGGGCCAATCAGCTGCTCGAGCGCCAAAAGAGCGAGCAAATCCGTCGTCCTCGCGATATCGTAATAGGTAAATGTATGTATATATATATACGTATAGGTATTTGTGCACGCTCCCTACTGTGCTGTGCCTGCATTCGCGAGCGCGCGTATGGCAACAAAAGCGCGCGCGCGAGCGACCTGACGAAAGGGGTATATATACATATACCTATCAATCTATCATTATTTCTATCATAATAAACAAATTGCTGGCGTGAAAAATCTGCTGTATCGTTCATTGCACTCGTTGCAGTGTATCGATGAAGTTCTGCACTGGCTCATACATAAGTACTTACTTCGTTGCGCTTCCTGGGGGCCGTTTCACATCTCTCTCTTTCTCTCTCTCTACCAGCTCCGACTCGGACGTCTCTTGTGCGCGTGTGCACATCGCTCTCCTGTTTATATATACGTGTCCCTATCGCTGTGTATATAGGTGCGCGAGCGCGCTCACAACTCACAAGTGTGCGTGGAAGAGAGCTAGCCGAGCAGCCGAGCTAGAGTGAGAGAGAAAGACGAGGCCGCCGCCGTTGTCGTCGGTGGTAGTGATCGTCGCGCGCGTACAACCACAAGTCGAGTCGGGACGCCCGTTCGCGCGCGAGTGTGCGTGCACTCAACGTACCTCTCGTATATCGTCGTCGTGGCTGCTGCTACTCTCGCGTGTGTCGCGCTCGCGCGCGTCTGCAGCGTTTATAGTCGTCGTCGTTGCCACCACCGCCGTCGTCGTAGTGCCCGTGTCCTGGTGTTGCCGTCGCAGCCGCCGCAGCCGTCGAGCGCGCTGCCGTCGTCGTGTCCGTTCGTCATCGCTACAGCCGCCGCCGCCGCCGCCGCTGAGGGGAATAGCAACAATAACAACGAGCTGGTGGGTTGCAGTCTGGCCGCGCTGGAAAGTGTCCGAGGAATATGAAGAGAAGAAATGCCGAGTGCGGCAAGCTCCGGAGGCCCTTGAAGCGTAACAAGATCACGGAAGGAATCTACGGGAGGTGAGAGTGAGACCCGAGAGCTAGTGCGCCCACCGTTTACAATCGGCGAAACCCTATATCGACGGCTGCGTGTCGGACATTTCCCAGGGGAAGCAGGAAGCTTCGTGTCTAAGCCGCGATCTCTGTGCACCTGCGACGGACCTGTCCATGCGTGCACAGAACTAGCGCATAAGTACACCGCTGCTGCGGCTGCTGTTCTCAGAATATATATTGCGCGCACAATGGCCGCGCGCGCGGGAGCGAGAGATGTCCTTTATGGGACGTCCTTTCTGCAAAGTAACCAAAAAAAATCTACGAAATCACTTGCATCTCCGGCACGCTTCTTCCCGAAGCATAGGGGATGCGTCTTCGCCTTCTCCGACATTACCACGGATGCAGCGCTTCCGCAACTTCATACCATCCCTTCTCGTTTCTCCCCTCTTTCTCTTTCTATCTCTCTCTCACTCGTGGGAGAAACGGATACCCTTGTTTACCAGATAGGCGAGAGCTTTGCAGGGGAGCTTTTTCCGATTACAGAATATCGTTGAATTTTGAGTTCATGTAGTAATTAGGTACATCCTGTTATGATATGGGGTTTTCAGGATTTAAAATATGCCTTTTCATAATTTTGTGCATTTCATGAAATTCAGCTACCTTGATCCCTTTGTTTGGACTGGATCAGATCCTATAGTGGGTTCTCTCGAGTTTCAATGATAAGCTATCCCGATACAAATACATTTCTTTGTTTTGTGACAGTGTAGGTCTTTAAACTCTTATCTTACTGTAATTGCTTTAGCCTGAAAAAGTTTTGTTTGTCTTGTAAGAGATTAGCATCATAATAGAGCCACGACTGAGCCTCCAATGTGCTGTAATAACTTCTATGCCTTACATCATTAAAAGATTATATCATTTTAATAATCAATAATTTTGCAGAGAAATGTTCTTCAAAAAAAAGTATTAAGTTTACATAATTGTAATATTGAAAATTATTGTTTTTTTTTTCAGTACACTATTATACCTAAAGTTTCTTCTACTATGGGCCATGGTGATTTTAGCAGACTTCATTCTAGAATTCCGTTTTGAATTCCTATGGCCGTTTTGGCTACTACTCCGAAGTGTTTACGATTCCTTTAAGTATCAAGGCTTGGTAAGTAAATCATTAAATTACAATGTTTCAATGATAAACATGTTATATATTAGTGATAAAAAATAACCAAAACATTTTATGTTTTAGGCCTTCTCTGTATTTTTTATTTGTATTGCACTCACATCAGACATGATTTGTTTCTTTTTCATCCCAGTACATTGGCTGTTTTTTGCAGCTAGTACGTATGTGTGGGTACAGTATGTTTGGCACACAGGTTTGTTTATCAATTCATTTATAAGTGGGACTAATATATTTTTTTAAAGTAGGCGAATAACCTATATTTTTACTGACAGATAAAGGTGTGTGCTTGCCAACTGTGATGCTGTGGCTATTGTTTCTGTATATAGAAGCAGCTGTGCGATTAAGAGACATACGACACATGCCATTTCACTTAGACTTGTGTAGGCCATTTGCAGCTCATTGGTAAGCATAAGTTTTTTGGGCAATTACAAAATTTGTACGTTTATTAAGATAATTTGATCTTTTTAGCATTGGCTATCCTGTAGTAACATTAGGATTCGGCTTCAAAAGTTATGTTGGCTACAGAATGAGACAGGTTTGTAAATCATAATATGTTCATGTTAAAATGATTTATATATTATTGAAAATATTATTTTTTGTTTTACTTAGAGAAAACAAAAAGATGTAGCAAAAGAAAATGAATTCTATTTACAATTACTGCAGCAAGCGTTGCCTGTTGAACAGCAAGCATCTAATCTGCAGCAACAAATTCAGCCACATGTGCAAATACAAGCACAAATATCTACCCTATCGGTAGAACAAAATTCAAAATCACAGCCACACAGGCCAAGTCCACAGTACAATCCAAGTCCAGAAAAAAGTAGAGGTAGTTTGTATTTATTACCATTTTTTTTTTTTTTTAATGTTGTATTTGAGTTAAGAAAAGGGTTAAATGGACATCAACGAACAAATTGTGTAAGACAATTTATTATATTGCCGATGTTTCAAGAATCAGGTTATTCTTCTCTTGTATAGAGTTGGCTACAATATAATTTCTACTTGACTTAGTCTTAGTTTGACAGGTTAAAATATAAATTATGTAACATTTGTTTATATTATAGGAATTGGCAATGCATCGGTAGATATGACTGTACAAAATGGAGGAGTCCATAGCAACACTCAAATATCATCACAAGCACAGAGTGCAAGTAAAAACAATCAGAGAAAGTCTCTTGATAAAGGGGAGAAGCAGGAGGACCAACACAATAAGCATAATGAAAAATTGTCACATTCTGAAAAGAATGACAAAAAGTATGCACACACAAATGGTACTACTGTATCTTCCAACGACTTGCAATTTATAGAGAGGATTAGGTGATTAGTCACATAATTATAGTATTCTTTTTTAAATTTTTTATATTTATTTTGTTATATTTTACAGTTCTGTAAATGATTTCGACGCTAATGAGGTCGAGAAAGACAAACCTGTCAAAGGTTCTGGACATAATTCTGTTAAAACACAATCTAATGGCTCAGCCAATGGAAAATGGAATAATGTCAAAGAAAGTAGAGAAACGTCAAATACGACGAATAATCAGCGAGAGAGAAAAGGACGACAAGCAAAAGCAGCAACTGAAACAATTAACGAGCAACAAAAGCAACAAGACGAATATTGTCAGAGGTATTCTTTGTACTATTATTGGCTCAATTAAAATATAAGTATTTATAAGTATAAGGTAATACTTAAATTATTTTTGCAATAGGTTACTTTTGTGCCGCAAGCTTGAGACAGATGTTAAACGCCTAAAGTCAGACCTGCAGTCTAGCCGACAGGTTGAACAAGAGTTGCGATCTCAAATCAGTACATTAATAAGTGGCGAACGACAAGCCAAAGGTGATATTCAGCAGCTTCAACACGATAATGACCAGTTACAGAGCAAGTATGTGGTACTTCCACTTTGTTTACTGGTTTGATAAAACGATTTACAGTAACTTGTGCGACTTTATGCACTGTGCAAATTTTTAAAATCGCTTTACGCCCTCTATCGAAAACTACTATTTCTTCGTAGTATGCGTAAAGTACGTCGATACGCATCGTCTTCGGTGCGTAAAGTTGAATTTCACACATACTATGCGTAAAATTCAACTTTACACACTCAAATGATACGTCGATCTGCTTTACTCATACTATAAAAAAACTACTATACTATTATACAATAATTAATGATAATAAGTTAACCAGAAAACGTCATGGTGCCAGTTTGATCAACACTAATTCTTCTAATCTTTCATAAAGTACAAATTAATGTTGCATATAAAAACTTTTTAAATAAATGAATGTTTTAGTATTTTCTATTAAATATTTGAAAACTGTCTACAAAACTAAATATATTTGTTATTTTTATTAAAACACTATATTATTATCATTGTTTTAGACAATAGAAGAAGGATTTCAAAATATTTTAGAAAAAGTCATGACATTTGATTTTTGTAGGTTGCAGGGTTTAGTAACAGCTCGACAACTGGACAAACAAACGATGTCGTCTTTAGAGCGACGAATAGCCGATGAAAGAAGGCAGCGTACAGCTTGTGAAGCATCATTGGCTAACGAAAGGAGAGCACGTCGTGCCGCTGAGGAAGCTCGCGCTGCGATTCCGCCTCCACCGCCGCCACTTGTTCGTCAAGAATGTACAGACTCCTGCAAAACTCGTAGAGCTCAAATGGAACAGGATCTCAAAAGCTTGCGCCGAGAACTGAAAACGAAAGATGAAAGGTGAGAAACGTACATTTACATTTTAAATGTCGTTATTGACATCTAATTTTCTATGGAAATGAATTAATAAATTTGTTATTATTTTGCAGGTGCTTAGCTTACGAGAAAGAAACCGTTCATTGTAAAGAAAATCACAGCGAATCTGAAATTATAATTGGGGCGCTTAGTGCGTTACAAGACAAAAATACTCATTTAGAGAACAGTTTAAGTGCAGAAACTCGTATTAAACTGGATCTGTTCTCAGCACTTGGCGAAGCCAAGCGTCAACTAGAAATTAAGGAGAGTAAGTATGCTTTATCTTTATTAAATAAAAAAATGTTCATAAAAGAACATACATTACTAGAATTTACTAACAGTTTCATGTCAATGCAGTTAAATCATGAATATTCTTAGTTTAATAGTTATAAAACATTTACAGAGGCCACTCCACTATCTATTATATGCAAAAACTTCGTTTTTAGATATAAAGCACGACTGTTATTACCCAGGAGAACCTTATATGTTTGCCATTCTAAAAACTGTTACATCTCAAATACTAATATATTATTGTATACCACTATAGCCTGAAAATCACAACTTTGACATAATTTTGATAATACTGTATGAAACTGGTGCGTAAGGTGAATTTTACGGCATCCGACTTTTTTCCCTCGCTTCACTCGTGCGAAAAACTTCTCATGCGGTAAATAATCACCTTCCACACCAATGTCATAATGTGCTATTGAGTTATCAGTGGAGCTTGATTACATACATACCTCCATGCATACATACATTTTGGCGCAATAAAATGTTGGTTTTCATGATGGTGAAACTATGAGGCTTTATATAGTCGTGCGTTCGTGCCTAAAAATGAAATTTAACTTTTGAACTACATTATGATTTTTTTTCTTATATTACAATTTTTGTGCAAATAACTTTTTTTTTTTCTCCATAATAGACGTGATTAGAAATTTAGAGAAAAAAATCAGAATGTATTATTTAATATTGCCTTTATTTTGTGGGTGTATATGATACAAATTTATTTCTTTGAATCAAAACCAACTTAATTTTATAGATTATTTCATTATTTGTCATAGGTGTTGATAACATTATCAATAAGCCTATTTTTAACGGATCGTTTAAGCGAAACAGATAAACTATAAAATGAAACCCGATAATTATAAAATACTATTGTACAAATAATATTGTATAATATGATAATATTGTACAATCAAAAGAAACTTAATCTCAATACAAATCAATAGATGATCCAAATAATGCAATTATTAACTCAGTGGTTAAAGATTACCATAAACCTTGATAGAGCTAAGAGCAAAAGATGTACAAATGGTAAAAAAAAAAAAACACAATATACCAAGAAAAGATTGGATTACAAAAAACATATTAACGTAATGAATGTTTAAAAATAATTTTATAAATATTTAAAAAATGTTTAAATATTTTAAATTGTTAAAACTATCAACAAAAAAAGATTAAGATGCAATTTCGTTTAAACGTACTTTCGTTTTTCGTATTATCACGTCTATTATGCAGTAATTAATCGTATTTAAAATCCTGCAGAGCTGATTTGGCGAGTTCTTGACGCAAATGCCGAGTTAGCTGGTTATGCCTCTCAGCCGTCGATATTCAAATTTTCAGACACCATCTCACTGGGTGGCATAGTCCTACCATTACCGACCAAACAATTGACACAGTTAAAAATAAAATACGTAGAATCACAAAAAATCAAGAGCACATTGCTCTGTGGTTTTGAACGTTCTATCACCCAGTAAAAGTTTGAAAACGAAATACCAAGTGGTTTTTGCAAAAACTTTTGAATGAAACTGAATTTTGTTTTGTTCATAGTTTTAAAACCATTTGATATTTCGACTTCAAACTTTTACTGAATGATAGAACGTTCAAAGCCACAGAGCAATGTGCTCTGGATTTTTTGTGATTATTCATATTTTATTTTTAATAAGCTTTAAACTGTGTCAATTGCTCAGTCGGTAATGGTACGACTATGGCACTCCTTAAATGAAATGATAGCAAAACAATATATTAATAAAATAAATTTAAGTTGGAGTTGGCAAATCATTGCATGGCTTACTCTTTGTTATTCATATACTAGTAATACTCTACTTATCATTGAAATTATGTCAGCACTATAATAATATTTTGTAATATAATTAATATATAACACATTGCTCCTAATTAGGCCTAATCCGATCACAAGAGAAAGAGATCGAAAGATTAAAGGCTAAAATAGCACAAGACTTAGCTGTCAGGCCACAAGACACGTTCAGCCCTCCTCCTACATGTTCTACGTCGAAACTTCGTTTAGGCAACGACGTGCGTGTAGGAAGTTCAAAAATTCGTGCAAACGAAAGTCCTTGTCCAGGCTGTACTGTGTCGAATTTGGATCCCAACGCAACAGCATACACACCTAAAGGATCATTGGTAGCATCTACCGAAGCTTAAAAAACACATTTATAAAATTGGTAAAGCCCAACAGAGCAGGGTGTAGATTGTTGAAACGCGTTTCGGATGAACATATTCATTTTATTATTGATGAAAGTTGATGAAAATTGATATTTGTTAATCATATATATATATATATATATATTTATATATATTTGAATTTGTAAAAAAAGTACAGAACTCTAAACCTTATAGAGTTACATTTATAATGTTAAAAATTTTATAATTATTACTTTTTAAAAAAATAAAAGTAAGAAACGCGATTCACACCGTCTACTACCAGGAATATAAACGAATAGGCTGGATGTATAAATTATTATTAGTAACTGGCACCAAATTTTTGTATGACCAGTGTTACTTGACTTTGAAGCTTTAATGCTGTGGGTTGATTTTACAAATGCTGCTTGAAAGTTGGGACAAAAATAATTTAACTAAATATACTTTATTTATTTGACCGCAGATTCCAAATATTATAGTTAATCTATTTTTTTAAGCATAAAAATACCAACATCAAAAATCGTGACATTATCCAACCTCAAATATTTTAAAAATTTTGGAATGAATTGTCATCGATGATTATGAAGTTTAGTAAGCGTTATGATTTGGAAATTTTATAATATTTTACGAAATCACCCCACGGTATACGCTTATCTATGCTGTGACGGCTTGTTGAATAAGTTTTTACGCGAGTCGCATTTCGAAGCTAGTCCATCATGCAAATTTTATTTTAAAAATTATCAGCTGGGACATCACAAGTCACTCATGATCATTAATTAATTCATTGACAAAGGCAATGCAAAAAAACTTACATGTTACTGATTCAAAAACTAAATTTATTAATAAGATAAACTAGAGACTTCATATTGCTGAGATTCACATCTTAACGCATTTTCTGTTCGTTTCTAGGGAAGCTCTGCTCTAAGGACTTTCACACTTTAATATCTTTTTGTATGAACCTTTAAAACTGAAAATAATCATGAAGAGCAGTACTCTTATCTATACACGTAAAAAATGTGAATAAGATTAAAATTCTTTCAAATCGAATTGCTTGGGATACATACATTTGACGTAATCGGTACCGTAATTGTGCTGTGAAGAGGAAGTGTACCGAGGCAAATGTCTAAATATTATTAAATTTCTAATCATATTTTAGTTTGTTTAACTTTAAAATATTTACATCAATTTTTATGTTCTAAACTATATGAAAGACACTGTTTTAGTTGAATAATATTCTTTTGTATGGTATTATGGTCTGTACTTTACATAAAATATTTTATTTGTTTTGGTACAGTTCCTCTGTAAACGTTTTTGCAAATAAGTGACTATTGAACAAATTTTGTATACCTTCGAGTTAGTACTCATTGGATAGGGGTAAATGAGTTGAAATTAATTACCACTGACTAGTTGAGTTGAAGCGTCTTTTGTTGACACTCTTCCATGACTTTCGAGGGTGTGTAATTAATTAGAAAGCTCTTAAATCTCATAAATTGTTTGAAAAAATCCGTGACAAGGAGTTCTGCCTGCCGTTTAAAAAGGTTATCTACTCTTTAGTTTTATTAATTTAAATATGTGATAAGCAAATAATTTTGCGATTATTTAATGAAAGATGTTTGGCTATAAATTTTTTATAATTTTAAAGTAATACACATGGATTTTTTCTATAAAACGAGATTCTAAATTTTGCTTTTTATTGTTAAAAAAGATAAACCTGGTAAAATTTATATGCGTTGTTATGAAGAAACCACAAACGGAGGTGGAGTTTTCGATGTGATATATTTATCTGTTTTCCAGGTCTGTTTTAATTGGTTTATTGTTTAGGTCAGCCTACAAAAAGTGTTTTTCTGCGATAATTTATCAGTAGCATCCTCATGACAGTTAACTTTGAACATGATGTAATGGCATCGAGACCGCGACTAGTCAAACTAACAAAGTTCTGCGAGCACAAATATAATTAGGATATGTTTACGAAAAATAATCTTCCCTTTTTCTTACCACGCAAGATCATTATTTTCATGCTATCAACATAGATTTATGTACGTCTTGACGTTCGTTTTTACTATTTATTTCTAGCCACGATTTCGATAATTTTTTTAAGCGTGTACAGTCTTGTTAAAAAATATCATTAGAATATCTTTTTGCCCAAAATTAGAGTACTTCCAACAGAATATTTAGATTCGAGACTGGTCGTTTTATCTTTCGAATGAACGACGCTACAATTTTTTCTAATTCTATGAAACTAAATAATTCGCCACACTAGTGCATACCCATACTTTCAGACTGAAGCATCGCATATTTACTACTTGTTAATATATTATACTTTCAGTACAACAGATTCAGAAGCGAGATTTTGCGAAAAAATAAATAAAAAATACCACATCTGTACGCGTGAACCATTTTGATAAAGAAATAGGCAGAAGCAGACTTATTTTTCTATTTTCTAAATATTCATGCGATCCGGTGATACGATAAGATATTAAAAAACCATTGAAAGAGGAAATAATAATAATATTAAAATAAAAACGAGCAAGTGAAGAAAGACGATTTGATTCATAATATGGAATATAACGAAACTCATGCCATCCGAACCTTCATTTTTTAATGAGCATTGTAAAGAGTAAACAAAACATTCACATAAAGTGCAAAGACATTCGCGAGGAGCAATCATATACAAATGTATAAGGTTGTTGTTATAATCTAAGAAATCGTTTCCTATTAGTTTGGCATAAGCTCAATGTCTTAATTGCGAGCATGCGTATGAATGAACATACTTATGAGGGGCGTTCGTTTAAAGAACAAAACTGATAAGCACCATCTTTATATTTGTAAAGAATCGTACCTAATGCAACTGTGCTTGCAGTTTCTTATTTATTGATACTTATAATTTATTATAAATTTAATTAACCTTTTTTTTACTGTTGTGGTTGATTGGATCAATGAGGCTGCAAATTCTTTCAGATACAGCCAAATAAACATGTAATTTGACGTGTTCGATTGTTGTGATACGGTTGCGCATATTTAATTTTGTTTATGCTATACACGAGAGCTTTTTTCATATCTATCTCGTTACATTTATTCTTATTGTTTATGGCGACGAAGAAATGACAGGTAATTTATGTATAAAAGCCTGTTGACACTACTTTTTGTAAGTCATCACAATCTAAGAAGAGTACTTAAAATAATACTTTTACATTTGTTCTTCATTTGTTTATATTCCGCTTCATATAAAGACGAATATTCGTATTTTCCCAACTTTTTTTACTTGTAATAATTGCATTAGTTCGAAGTTAGCAAGCACAATCATGGGTATACTGAAGCTGCAGTCATCTGCTTCCCTGTAACCATCTGAAAGACTTGAACAAATGTCGTTTAGAATTAGTAATTTATTTCTTATCAATTACTTTTTGTACAGAAATGAGTTTTCGTGTCACTTTACACGCATAAATGCGATAATAAATTGCTTGGAGGAGTTTCTGGTAAAACTTTTTGTTTACACAATGATTTTGAAAAATTCAAATCAATATATATGTGTACATAAACTTCAATACTTTTGTAAAACGGTTTCAATATCTGCCTTTTATTTCGTTTTTCCTCTAAAAAATGTTAGTTTTTATATCATTAATTGAGATCGATTAATACATAATATATAATTAAAAATTGGATTGTTATTATATTAATTATAGCCTAACATTTTTTTCTAATTTATGGCTCTATAGACATAAAAATCTAATGATTAATTTAAATTAAGAAACTCCTCTGAATCCAATTCTGACGCACGAAACAATTTTCTAATTGCTTTAAAAATCGAACGAAACGTATGATGCGCTTCCAACGATTTCTCTTATGTACTTACATAATTTTAAATTAGATATAAGTTGAAGGCAAAGAGCGAGGCGATTTGCCACTGCATTGATCTCACAGCGTCATGTGGTTGCTCTCCCGAATGTCTGCGATTTCGCTAATGACACTACTCATGAAATTAGAGCGGTTACGAATAAGTGAAATATGAGTTATTCAGTTACTCCTCCACGATGCTTAAGGAAAAATAATCTTTTGTTTCGAAAGACAGTTTGGTTTGCCAAAGTACTGCATAATTTCGATAGCCAATATTCAAATGCACAATTTCTGAATGTCTAATGAAAGGTCAATAACTAATGTAGACCGCAACGTTATTATTTTTAAATGTTTTTGCCAATCCAATTACATATGTATAATTTAAAAGAATGCAATGAACAAAGTGAGTTCATTTAAGTTTATAAACACTATCAAGTGATTCCAAAAAAGAATAATTTTTCGTTTGCGTTTTATTCCATATATTCATTTTCATTGATCTTAGTTCAATTGATGAATAAAATTACTTTTTTAAGACAAGAAAGAATTCCAATTACAGTATAAATCCTAGCTTTAATCGGCATTCGAACTATCACAAAGAAATTTTGAAATGCAAATTGATTCTATTTTAGTTTTTGATTTAATATGAAAGTACAAAGCACACAAATCAAATGATACACATCAGAAGACTAGAGCTTATACTGTGACATTAAGCGAGAAAGCATCAATTAACTTGTTTAGATTAAAGAGAGTATGTTTTTTTTATTTATTATTTTTTTTTTTTATATATATCTTTTCTTTGATTTGACATCATTTCTGATGTACTGATTCCTCGCTTTATTTATTATATTAACAATATTACTATTACTACTATGGATCCTAATCTATGGATACTGTACATATATAACAAAAATAATCATTGATAATTTCCAAATTTACGGATCGCATTGTTTTTAGTCACCTAATATTAAGAAGTAAATGGTTTAATCGAACATATTTTGCTTAATTTTGTACTATTCAACAAGGCATGCAGACGCATAAAATTAATAAAAAGCTGAAGCTTGGATGACATTTTCAAGTTAACAATAAATAAAAAACGGAAATAATGAAATTCCATATAGAAATATGCGTTTGCGAGATAGAGAGCAAAAAACAAATTCCCATACATATAATTCATTTTAATACGTGATGAACGTCACTCTTTTATTATGTATTGAGTTAATGGCAATACGAATATTTATTAAAAATAAAAGGAATCAGAACCATGCCAACGTATAATCGATGTCGTAGAAACGTACATACATGCATTCACGTCTCCATAATATTTTACTTTTTGTAGGGGTCGATTTCAAACTTGACTCTTTTTCTCTATCCAATAGTAATTACTTATGAAATTGTCAACGCTCAATGAACTATGAAATTTGTTTTTATATCTTGTGTCTTTTTATATTGAAAAAACATGAAACTGTCATCAGAAATCCATTGGTGGAAACATAACTTTTATTTTTAAAATTTAATGTTGAATAATAACTATTTCAAAACTTATTCATGTTTACTTTATTTAAAAATCCTTTAAGACATCATATATAGTTACAAATTTAACCATCTATATGACGCGATTTTTAATTTGAAATTAATATAACTTACAATAATAATATTGCTTAAGTAAGCTAAACGTTTTACCTTTTTAATGATTGTAATTTACTGTTGAAAGAAAAAAAATTTATATAGTATATTTATATAAAATACTGTTATATAATTAAAGTTGAATTATTTATTAAACACTTGATATTTACATAAATATTTGATATGAAACATATACATATATTATAAAATATCTATTTTTTTATAAAATTAATAAGTAATAATCTCTGAGATTCATATTTATTATACAGTTTTGTTATATAATAAGGCACGTTAACTTATTAAATCACTTAAGAGTTTACTGGCTATAAGACGAAAATTGTAAATCAAAAGTTGTTCAAATTTTGATAGTCATTAAATATGATAAATATAAAACGCTGTGCAAAATTTTAGTGGCGAAAGTGGTTACGGAATGGTTACGGAATTATTGTTATTTGAATTTAACATTAGTCTTATGATGAGAATTCGCATAATTAGCAACTCAATTTTAAAAAAACGTATATTTCACAGTATCATGGTTTTGAAAGTAGGTGTCTTCGCTTCCGAATAAGGTAGGATTGTCTCAAAGCCCGGCTGGAAAAGGGGCCATCTCAGCGCTCGATTGGAAAATGAGTCATCTCGGCGCCTGGTCGAAAAGGGATACCTTTGATTGAGGTTTTCAGCACTGCCAAAGTATATTTTTCGGAAGAGCTTTATATCGTTTTATATAAGAATAATTACTGTATAAAACGATATAAAGCTCTTCCGAAAAATATACTTTGGCAGTGCTAAAAACCTCAATCAAAGGTACCCCTTTTGATCGGGCGTTGAGATGACCTCTTTTATAACTGGGCGTTGAGATGACCCCTTATTCGGAGCGACGGTATGTTATGGTCAATGTTTGTTGGTTAAAAAATAGTTCCATTCTTTAAAATGGGCACTTCGAGAATATTTTCTGAAATATAACATAAAAACTGTGAAAGTCGACGTACAGCCATACAAAAAAGTGAAAAAATAAGCATTAAAACGTTCTAAAATCGATGTAAAATCTTGACAGTTCTAAAAAACATTTTACATAATTGTTTACTGTTATAGTACTGTAGAATATTACTGTTTTTGACAAATTATACGATCAAAATCTTTGTCTTCAATTTTTTAATGAGATGTTACAGCCATATATCCTCCACTGTTATAACTGACTGAAAATAGATCTATATAAAAAAATCGCATGCATAAAAAATACATGTTTCTTTATCATACAAAATGATAACATGCATTTCTCAATTTCTTTACATATAAAAACCTATGCGTTCTAACAAAACGTGTGCTGGATTGACACGTTTGCCATCAATGTAATCTAAAAAAATAATATCAGTATATGTAACAAATTAATTACTTTACTTTGACTCATAAAATTGTTCTTCACCTTCATAGTAGACTAATTCACAGTAATCTCGACAGTCTGGATTGTCATTAAGAAGATTTTGTAACGTTATATAAAAATTTCTGATAATTTCCTTATTATATTCCCTGTATAAGGCTAAATAAATAATTATATTATTGAGTAAAATTAAAGTTAGAAAAAATTATACTTGTATATACAAAAAGCTTACAAGCATATCGGTGAGAAGCATTCTGTACTTCCAAGAAGGTCTTTAATGGTGTTGCACCTTCCGTCGCAAGGTAATAGGATGTAGCTATTTCATTTGGTCCTTTAGGACGAAGTCTGTACATTGTATTATGATATGTACGATTTTTTACTCCAGCTCGATCAATAGTAATTGTCTCCAATTGCTGTTGAAGGAAAATTAAGTTTAAAGATATTAGAACCATTAAAAATTTAAGTGTCTGATTCAAATGACAGCTAGCCACGTAAATAGAATTTTGGTCTAGATTCTAATAGTTCTGTTGTTTGATTGATATGAGATGAAGAAAACACTGCCTTTTTACTATTGAAAATGTATTGAATTCTTAACTGTAAAAAAACTTAAATTTTCATTTGCGCTTGAAATATTACAATGGTAAAAAGACAATATTTTCTGTTTTAGCTCACAGCAATTTTAAATAGTAAAACTATTAGAGTTTAGATCAATAAGTTATAAAAAACTACATAAAATCAGAAATTTATATTACCCCACTAGATTCTAACCACCCATCAGATATTTCTTTTAAATCTGGTGGAATATATGATGATGTTGGAATAAGTATAAAAAGCTTTTTTGCTGGTACAATAACATTTCCCTGATTCCATTTATAGTTTTCTATTGCATTGAATATACCTGTTTAAGAAAAACTAGTTATTGCAAGTGCTTAATGATGCCTTTTTATACAAGAAAAATTAGTAATAATATAACCTGCTCTTTCATTTCCTCCACTAGCTGGAAGAATGATTTTTAAATAACCATAAAAATAACTGCATGCCATAGCAGTTCCAGGGTCAAGGCCACCAGAAGAAAATATACTTGTAACTTTTGTTACTCGACAATCAAACTAATATATAAATTTATAAATTGCATTACAAATAATAAAAGTAAATAATATGAAGTTTTATTACTTACAATATTAACTGTATATAACAATAGTAATGAAAAAGCAATTCCTAATAAAATTGCTACAGGATTTGTTTGAATTATTTGTAATATATTAGAGTTCATATTAAGAACCACCATCTAAAAGATAAAATAAATATAAATAATCCATCTAATTTAAATATGAAAACATTATTATATTTACCATTGATGAAACAAATGTTAATACTATAAGAACCCAAGATGGTGTATTAAAATTCAAAGAACTTATTAATAGAGTAAAATCGTTCTTGTAATATGAGTTAATATAAAATAGCTCTCCAAAGAACAAAAAAACTTTGTAAATTATACAAATTGTTATTAGAAATCCTAAACATAAAGTTAATAGATGCCCTGAAAAAATTTAAGCAAGGATAAATATCTAGGAACATAGGATTATAGCATACAATACTAAAAAAAATTTTAATAAATTAAAAAATGTTTTTAATAACTTACAAGTCTGTATAATTGTTTTAGGTAAATTTTTTCCATAAAATTCACGTATTAATACTAAAAATTATAAAAATTTTTTATAGATTAAGTGAAATATATAAAAAGATATGTATACCTTTTAACTTTAATGAACAATGAAAAGTAATATTTAATGATATTACTGAAATAATAATAATAATACAAATTCAATATACAATCATTTAATTTATATTATATACATATCAGATTAAATAAAAATTCTTTATACAATTATAATAATTAGATATAGAAATATATATTTATTCTCACTATAGGATTCACTATATAACAATGTGATATTTTCACTTGCATCGCTAAAATTAATAACTGATAAAAACTATAATTGATAAGAAAAGACTGATATGAACCACCTTTGTGATTCATACTAAACAAGATCCACTAGTTGCATTTAGTGTTAAATAATATCCTATAAGTCTTATAATCAATCAAAAGTGGTATATACTTACACATTAAAATTATTGTCATTATAGTAATATTGATACCCAGATACACTTTTACTGTTTCAAAAGACATACTAAAAATTTGCAATCAAATTAGTATCAACTTAATAAATGGAAATTCAGAGACTGAAATTTTTAACTTACTTGAAAAGTTGCAGGTTGCTCTATATTAGGCTAATTAATATTAGATTTACTCTGTTGATGTTCGAAACTATTTTTTTAAGTCAATTTTAGAAATAATTCATTTGCTGTTTCTTGTACTTAAATCTCATTTTCTCTATTCATTTTTCATTTTAAACAGCTATATATGGTATCAATAGTTTTTAAACCATCATTATGATGCAAACCACAGTACAGAATTTACGCACAAAATGCAGAATGCATATATATATATACATGTATGTATAGTAAGTATCCGGTCACCGGTGTTATCAACAACTTCTTAGAATGCATGCATACTTCGCAGATTTTTTATATCACAAGGTGCATTTTCACGTATACTTTATTATTCGGTGCAAATATGCCTTCTATTATAATCTCAGTGATTCAAATTGAATTTAAAAGAAATTAAGAATGATTTTTTAAAATTATTATTTTTTATTTTTAGTTTCCTTTGTTATTTATAAATCCACATTGCATTTACTACTCGTTTACTACTCGTAGACTTCCCCGTTGATTGGTTGAGCTTTAAAAGATAACCAATCAGCAGGGAAGTCTATCCGTTCTTATTCGTATAGTAGTAGGTAACGCACGCGGCAGCGGGCATACCCGCATACGTACGCTGTATGCAGCACATGCAATGTGGATTGCCATTGATTGCCATACGATAACTTATCCCGTATCCCGGTAGGCGGTATTCCGTATATTATATTGAAAATAGAACATATACTTATAGATGAGACAGGCACACAGCACACAGCCGACAGACGACAGACACTGAGAGTCCTGCGACACGTGCGTTCGTTTACTGTTGAGGTTAAGTTTGAAGTGCCGCTTGGTAAATTGATTGAACATCAACATTTTTTGTGATAAAATAAATTAAACTTATACCTATTAGTTATTTATATAGCTTATATAAATAGAAAAATCTTATAAAAAAATGTTATTTCTGAATTTTACTTATAAATTTGATAAATAAATTTGGATAACTATTTTGATTTTAAAGATTTAAAATTAAAAATGAAAGGGAAAATTCTTCATGTCGAGAAAACAAATGTTCCTTTGAAAGGTGAGGAATTTGATAATGTTGATAAATATAAAAGCATAGTGGGAAAAGATATCAAAAATAACAAAAAGAAGAAAAAAAAGAGAAAACTTCAATCAAATGAAACAGCTGCAGAATCCGAGAAAAAAATAAAAATTGAAGAAGTAGAAAGTAGAATTGAAGAAAATAATATCGTGACTGATAAAAAAGATGAGTATGAAACCTCAGATAATGAGGATATGCAAGAAATTAAAATTTCAAAAGAAGAAGGTGACAAATTCAACGGAAAATTTTTAAGAAATTCATTTAATTCAGCTGCTGGATATAGTACACTCCAAAAATTTATAATCATATGTAATCAACATGATAAAGATTTAGCTGCAGAATATATACAAGCGGGAGGGAGTGTACTTGAAATTCTTCGATTATTAGATGCATCTGAGAAAAGAAATATTCATAATATAGCTACTGTATTTTCAGCAATGCACATAGTAATAATGAAGTAAGTAGTTGAAAAACAATTTCTTTGAAAGTAGTATTCTTTAGTGTATATATCATTAAAAACAATGTTTTTAGAATTTTAGCTCAGTATCCTCAAAATCAGTCAAGTGCAGAAGAAGCATGTCGCCATTTAATTAACAGTCACCTTGCATCAGTTCATTCAATGCTGTCTAGTCAAGGGAAGGCTAAGCATAGAAAAATTGTTCTCAAACTTTTAGCTGCTATTGTTTCCTTAGGTGGATCATTACCACGTGAATTATTAAATCATCTATCTTTACACTCTCAGCTTCTTGATGTATTAGTTTCTCATTCAAAACCAACAGATCCTCAAAGTGTTAGAACATGTTTTATTCATTTTATACTAGCTTTTCTTGTAGAGGGCAATGCATCAGATATAAGAGCTCTCTTAGAAAAAAGAGGAGATCTTTCCAGTATTTTCTCTGGCTTGGTCTATGATTACTCTGATCTTGTTCAACTTGTATTAACGACTGTAAAGAAATATGTTCTCGAAAATCCTGTTATTACTAAAACCATAAAGTTACATGTATTTTCTACTCCAGTTGTACAACAGATTGTTAATTTATATAATTGGAAAGGACCCAAAAATTGGCCAGGTCACAAAAAACAAAAATTATTATCAGAAAATATTGATTCTGAGCAGAAGAAGGTATAAATAAATTCTCATTTTCTAAAATTTCAAGTAACTAATCCATATTTACTTATTAACTGAAAAAATAAATAGTATACATACACGTATTTATATTCGTTTCAGGTAACAGTGAATGCTGTACATGAATTTCTTATAATTCTTTTGACTTCTAATCGACATGGCATTGCCTTTCATGATCGAAGTCTTGGATCAGATTCTGGTAAAAAACATAATCAATTGATTAGTACGATATTACAGAGTTTAGATAAACCTTGGGAACATGAAAAACCATCTGAGTTAGTAGTGAAAATACTAACAGCATGTCCAGATTTAATTAGATCACAATTGTCATGCACAGAACCATTTTTAATTCCAAGAATTTCTAAAAAGTGGGTTGCTGTGATACAATTCATTAAAAAGGTAATCAATAATAAATTTTATTTACTTATAAATTTTATTTGTTGAAAATAAATTCTAAAATTTCAATATTGTGGTTAATTGACATTTTTATTTACTTCCAGATAATTAGTGATATTGATGTTGAAAGCTGCTTAAAGTTATGCTCCATAGATATGACAACATTGCAATTAGCAAATGCAGTTTTAAATTTAACAGTTCCAACAATAATTATTAAAAATGCAATTACTCCAGCTTTGTGCCATGAAAGTTCTTTTATTCACTGTGAAATTATCAGTCTTCTATTGGCTATGATTAAAAAATTAGAAAATTTTATAAATAGTTTTGAGAATATGAAATTCAATGCTTCTGAAAGTTCTATTTTTAGAAATATCATACTAGAATCTCTCATTAAGGTAAATTCATTTAATGTATACTACTTAATTGATATTCAGTATTCTATTTAAATAATATTATTATTTTTATTATTAAATTATGTATTTTCTATTTTCCAGCATATGCCAAATTTTGAGACTATGTTACATGTGTGGACTCAGGCTTTTGGTCCACACTTAGAAAAACAAATTTGCGATTTAAAAGAAAAAGATGATTTACATTTAAATATAAATGGTCACTTATTAGCAATATTGAATCTTCTTGAAGCTTACAGTGAAATTTGTCCAGAGATATTATTAACTTCGAATACTATAAATGCAAAGGCACAGCATACTGCATTATTGACAAGTCTTTGTGACATAAAAAATATAAACGAAGAAGAATTGACAACAATGAAAGTAAAGGCTATGAAAATTCTTTTGTGTTCCAATTTATCAACTTTCTCACCAAATGAAGTAATTACAAGTTATTAATTGTAATAGTTCGATATTTACAAAAAAAAAAAAACAATTTTTTTATTCATTTTATTTTTATTACAGGAAATTTTTGGTGTGGCTCTATCATTTTTAATAACTAAAGTTGGATGTAAAGATGTTTCTCTGGACGTGGAAGTACGACAAACAATTAATTTATTGCTAAATGGATGTGGACTGTTT
The DNA here is from genome assembly GCA_900474315.1 of Torymus auratus. Classification (NCBI taxonomy): domain Eukaryota; kingdom Metazoa; phylum Arthropoda; class Insecta; order Hymenoptera; family Torymidae; genus Torymus; species Torymus auratus. The sequence continues at coordinate 9,237 of UXGD01001210.1, read as the reverse complement.
GAAGGATTTAACGATCAAATAGATATATGGATTGATAGTGTTATTTATCTTGAAAATGAGGAAGATAAATTAGAGGTGGCTAATTGGATTGCAAAAATTATAAATCGTGTTTCTAAGCATACTGAAAAATATCTATCATTAATACATAAAACTGAAGAATACACAGGAGATGAAATTGTAGACATAAATAAATATGAAGATATTTTTAAAGGTATTTTGTCATTGTGAAATGAAAAATTTTAATTTAATTCACTAACAGTAAGAAAGTTTTTATCAAAATTTAATTTTTTTAGATTTAAGTGAAAGAAATATTGAAGATAAGAAACGTATAGTTCCAATGCTACCTGTCACTTCTATATCACTACTCTCCTATGCTGCAATAGAAAATATAAAAAAGAATTCTACAGATGCTTTAGCCCATTATATGTCAATTGTTCTAACACATACATTACATTGTCAAATATCATCTGAAACTTTTATATCTTTGATTGAAGATTTGAATATTCCTGCACAAAAGTACTTAAAAAGCTGGTCGCATAACAATTTGCCGATTCCAATAAGAAAACCTTATCAAATAAAAAATATTTTCCGAGCAGTTAGCAGAATTTTGTTAGATTCAAAGATAATCTGGAAAGTAAATGTAGAAGGGAAACAGCTATGTATAGAAGTTGATGACAGTATAGATAATTACACATTAACAAACTTTGAAGTTAAAGCATTACTTAGAATGATAATTTTTTATTTATCACAATTATTAAGGAAACCAAATGCAAACCACGAAAGCACTTCTGGTTTAACACAATTTCTATTATCAATATTGAAAGTTGCTAAAGAAATGGAACTTGACTGTGAATATTTGTTGGCAGACTGTGCTAAATTGATTTTTAATCACCCAATTATTTTGCAGTACTTTAAAGGAATTTACAAAAATAAAAATTCCCCTGAATATATTATAACAACTTTACTTATAGAAGTATGTACAGTATATTTTAACTTTGGGAAACAAAATTTATTAGTGCATTTAATGCAACCGTATCAAGAAAAATTTATCATGCAAATAAAATCGAATGTAAAGAAATATAAGAAAACTGAAATGAAAAAAGAAATTATAGCAGAAATAGAGTTAATTGAAATTTTACAGTTAAATATTGAAAACGTTGCTGATGTTATATCTACTATTATGACTTTACCAAAAGAGAAATTTTTAACATTAGATAAATCTAAATTATCAATATGGGGAAATATAATTCCTAAATTATTAAACCAATTCTCTTCAGAAAAAAGTCAAAATAATTTAGATTCATTTGTAACAATACAAGAAAACTTGTTAAAGAAATTATTTTATTATTTAATAGAATTTAAAATTACATATAAACAAAAAACAAATGTATGGGAACATAGTTTATACGAATATTTATTAAAGTTTCAACATAGTATTTCTGTGATTGATGAAAGTAAGTACTTTCACATTTTAATTTAAACTTTTTGAGTCGAAAATATATTAATTACATAATTAATGTAATTTTTTATAGGAATATTTGGAGCCCTCATAAAATCTGAAATTACGTTGGAAACTGTAAAAATTATCAATTTATTCACTACAAGAAGTCCAAAGTTCATTACAACATTTATTAAATGTGTAAACGATAACGAAGAAATTCTTCAACAAAATACTTTGGTTTTTTCAATGTTGTCAAGTAATCTTCAGCACAAATGGGATCAAGGATTTCTTGAAAAGATTTATAAACTTTACAAAAATGATATTTTTCAATTCTTGACAAAACCGAAATCTGACGATTATTCTTGCATTCGAGAAAATATAGATGCCATAGTACTTTTAATTGAGAAAACTTTTGGTAGGCAAAATTTTTATTTGATAGTGATATTATTTTACTTTGTATAAATTAATTCTTCAATACTTTACTTTCAGATGAAAATTTTTGTAAACAAACCTGTGAAACAATTTTGTCTAATGGGGATAAACTGGATACAGCTCAAGAAGAACATATAAAATTATTTCACATTATTTTTAAGAAATGTTTAGGCATTAAACCAGATGCTTTAAAAGATTTTGTTCAAGTACTTTTACATATAACCGTGACTGCGCTAAAAAAAGATTCCAAAAATATAATAAAATTAAACTTTTTCTGCAAGACATTAGTTGACTGTATAACTAATTTGAAGATAAAGGATAACTTTACATTTGAAGAATTAAATAAGAATTATTCTTGGCCTCAATTCGCTCGTATTAATTTAAAATCGGGGTTAAAAATAACAAAAGAAAATAAAAATAAAACATCTTTCTTATTGAAAGCTTTAGTGGTAGCTTGTGATGTTGCTTATAAAGATAATAGTAACGAAGAATACGTGAAAACTATTTTTGAAATGACTACATCACATTCTGAATTTATAAATATTATGTTGAGTGATGCAAGTATAAAAAGTAAAAAAAAATTTTAACTGTTCATGTCAATCAAATTTTTAACTTCTAATATAAATATTTAAACATGTTGTTGTACAGGTGACCTTGTGGAGCTATTGTGGACCTTAGTTAGAAAAAATCATGAAATAATGCTAGTTACTCATATCCCACTTTATCTGGCTTCTTATACTGGTACATTAACAATAAGTGATCAATTTATTCTGAAAGTAAGTAATTTTGATTTCATGAAGAAATAAATTTGTCAATATTTATATATAATAAATTGAGCTGATTTCTTCATTATAGATTCTCCAGCATTACGAGAGTAATGGGATAAAATTAGATAGCTACAAACCTTACCTATGGGGAAGTGCTGCTGCTACTCATTACAGTGTCAAAGGTACAACTGATACAGCTTTATGGAGACAGCCTTCAACATCACAAGTTTTAGACTTACTTGACCCTGAAACAGTTGCAAATACAATAAAAAATTTTCCTATTAAAAGGAATTGGAAGGTATAGTTTTTATAAACAATTTTACGGAATAGAAACAAAAGATATTAAATAATATTATTTTTCAGTGTGACTGCACAAATGTGACATGTACTGTTGATCAAGTTTATGATCCTGCATTTTATTTACCGGTATTTACACATTTACTTGCAGAAAATAATATTATTGCTTGTCATAAAGTGATACACAGTGGTGCTTTAGCTTTGACAATAATAGCTTGCAGTAGTACTTGCGAACAAGTACGTTTAGCTGCCTTTACTATCATTTCAAGATTTTACTTTCATCTAGAAGCTACAAGGTTTGTCTTTAACAGCATATTATTTATTATACACATAGATAAATATTCGTTCATTCGATTTCTTTGGCTTACCATATCTATCTGAATTTTAGTTCGAAAGAAAAATTATTGTGGATACATTTCATAGATACTCTACGTAATGGCATAGCAAACACTGAATCTCCTCTAGAAAATGTTCAGTTAAATGGGTTTGTTGCAACTTTTTTAGCTCGAACTTGTTTGGTAATGATCCAGCCTTTAAATCCACTTTACGCACCTTTGCAAGCTTTTCTAATGGCTAAGCCAGCTCTTGATCTCAATACTATACCTGAACTATTGCAATTGTATCATAGTTCTGAAATTGAGCATTACGCTCACAGACATTGGATTCTGGAAGTTATACGCGACGGATTAAGAAATGAAAATGATATGGACGTCGTTTTGAAATGTGTTTTGTTTAAAATGATACTCAATTTTTACCACTCTACATTATCAGATAAAGTTACAAAGGTAAAATTTCTTCATTAAATTTTAAATAATATTTTAAATATAATTCATGTTGCAACATTTTTTTCAGAATTTGATTTTGCAAATAGTAAGATCGGCGACAAGACTGTCCAAACCATGTATGATACTAGTAAATGGATACGCAATATTACCATGGTTAATCAGCGTTGCGGAAAGTCTTAATAGAGGCGATGTAGAATCCATTGTCTGCATAGTTAATATCGTGAATAATATTTTAAATGTTTTACGCGAAGTGAAATCAAAGGAAACATATCATTATGTTATGTTGATAAAAGCACTCCTTTGTCTAAAGGATTACTTTAATCAAAATTTGAAAGTAGAACACTATAAAACGTTTATTAATACCTTGAATAAAACAATCATAAATAACATTGTTTGTAATGTTCTTACGAAACATCACATAAAAGATTTAATAAATTTTTCGAAATTATTGCTAGAAAATGTGAATGAATGCGAGTTGATGCTGCAGTTTGGTTGTAAATTTATTAAAATGAAATATTTTGATGTTGACAATGATTCGACGCTACGAGAAAGTTTATGTAAATTAATTATAACTTGGTGTAACTATAATCAAAATAATAAATAATTTTTATAACTTGTAAATAAAATACTGTAAAAATATCAATAAAACTGTGAATATTTTTTATTTAAGTGTTATTTATTTTTACGAAATTTACCTTAGAATTATAGAACAAAATATAGATCTTTGATTTACCCGTAGTATAGGTATAAATACGTCATTTTCTTACAGAAAACAAAAAAAGTTTAAAAAAGATAACCCCACAAATTTTGGTATATTCAAATTATATAAGTATATTTTTTTACATTAAATAATTATCAAAATTTTCTATGCTAATTACACTATCCTTTTAAAAAGAAAGATAAAAGTATGATAAAAATAATAATAATTAACAATAAAAATTGTAGGTTGATTTGTTGATTTTCTCATTTTTACAGAATGAAAAAAATACAATATATATTTTCAAAAAATAAATTCGCTAAAAGAAGTCACAAAAAAAGACTAGAAAACAGAAGTTATCGAAAAAAGTCCACAAAAAGAATTTCACAGTTTTATGAACCCGTAGGAATTGAGCACATAAAGCGACTAAAGTATTTGAAGCAATCAATTAATATCTGGTCCAGAGACCAATTACTTTATTCATATGGAAATTATTTGGCTAAACCTGCTATTAACATAGCTTATATCAGAAGAAAATTTCAAGTTGGGCATTTTACACTGAAAAACAGAAAAGAGGCTTTAAGTAATGAAAAAGTGTACCCAAATAATTGTTTTTATAATACTGTAAGTATTCAAACGGGAATTGATGCGAATACATTGCGTCGAGCGGTGCTTAGAAGAATGCGAAAAACGTCGAGAACAAAAAACTTTAAAAAGTTATTTGGAACTCCAGGTGTGTGAATTATACAATATTAAAATATACTGCAAAGAAAAATATTTTTTTAAATAAAAAGAAAAATTATACAATTGAAAAAACTTTTTTCAAGTTTTTATTTATTTCCATAAATGTAATGTTATGTACATACATAAATTTACTTGAATTGTAAATAATTCTTTCTATAATTAAATATTATTTTCTCGATTGCGCTGCATTCTCTCTTACACTTGTTATTTAAAACTATATATAAATATGGTCTCCTAAAAGAATATACGTTAAAAAGAAAACAATATTTATAGACATTCTCGGAGGTGCGAGTTATGTGGGAAGATCGGCAAAGCAGGCCAAAAAAATCCTGGATTCGTCGCAGAATGGCGAGGCGCATCCTGACAAGAAGCCAGGTCACCCGCGGGGCCACGCCTCGCATCCGGAAGCCACCGGATCCGAAGATTCCGTTGAAAAATATTCGATGTTTGGAAGGAAAACTGGATTCTTCTCTCGTGCAGATCAGGATTTCGTGGCACATCTAGCTCTGGAGACAGACCTGGCGCAGGATGCGATGGAGTTGCTGAATAAAAAAGGAATAGATGGCATCAAGGAGGCAGTGACAGTAGCCAGCAAGACTTTAGATGCGGCTCCTGATAAGCTTCCGCGAGTACAGGAGTGGCGGTATGGGGCTAAATCAGGTGAACCTGGCCGATTTAACGACGTCGTACTCGTGATGAAGCACTTTTACAACAAGTACGATGACGATTTCGCGGACGTATTTGTGCTGACCTTTTATCCACGACTCTAACTCTACCTAGAGGTGACAATATTTTAAAAATTCATAAGTATAAGATAAATTGATTGATACGTGTAATATATTTATTGTGGATTTTATGTTAAAAAAGATCAAACTTTATTTGTTACGTGCGTCACATGTCTATTATACTATACATATATAATATCATTATTATAATATTATACTATTAATATTATATTACTTTTATTATTATTATACGTGTATAATATTACTGTTATATTTATATATTATATTATTACACTATACAATATTATACTATTCATATACGTCATATTTGGACACACAAAATCTCGTACAAGTTGACAATAAATTAATGAAATGACAATCGCGCATTTAGTTTATCATTTAGGTTAATTCAATCATGCATCAAAATTTTCGGCTACAATATTAAAATCCAAATTTTCAGTTAAAAGCATAATGTTAAAAGAAATTTAAAAAATCAAAATAAAAAAAAAAAAATCGTAAAATTCTACTAATAGTAACATTTATATTTCCAAATACATCTAAATTTTAAGTGATTAAAAAATTTGACCTCAAAATTATTTAAGTTCCTTATAACCATAATGTACCAAAAAGCATCTGCATTTTTACCATTTGATAATTTTTATCTCCTACGCGAAAACCAACAGTTAGTTAAACCAAAAGCACCCTTTCTTGATAAAAATCTGACAAAAAAAAGCTCTCTCGTCGAAGAGATAATTCGAAGTATCCGTACCAATGGCCCAGCCGGTATCCTGCACGCCCGAATCCTCAGTGCCATCTTGAAGCGGCCGGTGCGCATCTGGCGAGACGAAAGGCTCCTCCACACCCTCGGCAGTCAGAACGGCAAGCTTCCCGTGGACCTATCGTACACGGCAACTGCGCCATGGAGTACCGGTCACTGGAGTCTTCGGGGTGGCAAAGATCCGGCTTCACCTCACGCGAAACCATCGCCGAATGATTGTCTCTACGAGGCGGTGGCTGCGCAGACGGGCTTCGATGCCGTCGAACTGCGGCGGCGTACGGCCAGAATTGTGAGGCGATACATCAGGGCGGCCGCGGCGATGGTCTTAGCCGCGAGTGAGGATCACGGAGATCAACTTATCGGGGGTGCCAGATACTCGGGGAGCAGTCCTAGAGATGCGCGCCAGTTGTTGGATGCGTCGCAGAATGGGGCATGCCACCCGGAGGGCAGATCTGGCCACCCGCGTGGTCACGCCTCGCACCCGTCTGCCGGTAGGAGCGAGGACTCGGTGGAAACGTATTCGTATTCCAGGTGAGTGTTTATTAAGTATTATATGTTTTAAAAAACTTCAATAGATTTTTAAATATTTTAATTCGATTGTGTTGATTATGCTCTCGATTGTGTTCATATGTCGCTTTTAAGTAAATAAAATTGCTGTGCATTTCGCATTTAAACTTATTATATTTACGTCTGCAACCAAGTGTATGTACTGGAGAAATAGCTCTTCATCATTGCAAATTACCCTTTAGATGGCGATCCGGGTTTCTGTCGAGGGACGACCAAGATCTCGTGTGCCATTACGCGCTTATTACGAGCCTGGCGAGAGATATGATGAGCAGTCTGAATCGCGGGAGCTTCAAAGCGGATGCGCACATCAATCGGCACAGTCTCGATTATGATCGACTGCCACAGGCGCAGATCTGGAATGCGGGTCAGCGGCAAGGATCGCCCAATGATTTTCAAAAGCTCGTCCTCGTGGGAAAACATTTTTTGGGCCAGCATAACAATGAGTATGCTGATGTGTTCATTTTAACATTTTATCCGGTAATATGAAGATGCGACTGTTAATGTAGACCAGATCGGAAAATATTTTAAAATAAAAAAAAATAGTAAAATGGTAATAGGACTGTTTTATTTGACTAGAAAATATGTCGCTCTTTCTCTTGGATATATTCAACAGATTTTGCCTAAATATCTTTATTGTATTCGGCATAGACAACATTATTTTGTCCACAAAGTATTTTGGTATAACTACACAAAAATGCTTCTATATCGACGATTAAGAGGAATAATTTCCTGAGCCGAAACTGGTTTCGAAAACCCTCTATTTCAGCGTTGACTTTAAAAACCCTCGAACTCGACAAAGGTTTCAGAAACCCTCCAACTCCGGCGCGCTTTGTTTTTTGTTTTCAATTTTGTAGTGGCATCTCTGCTGGATTTTAAAATACGCTTTCTGCATAGTAGACGCGATTAGAAATTCAGAAAAAAATCAGAATCGATTATTTAACATTACCCACATTTTATGGCTGCACATGATAAAAATTTATTTCTTTTAATCAAATAAAACTTAATTTTATAGTTTATTCAATTAATAAGCATATTTTTAAACAGATCGTTTAAATGAATCAAACAAACTATAAAATTAATTTCGATAATTATGAAATATCATCGACTATTATAAGCAAAAGAAACTGGTTTTCACTATAGTACAAATCAATAGATGAACCAAATAATGCAATTATTAACTCAGTGGTAAAAGATATCCATAAGACTTAATAAACCTAAGAACAAAAGATCTACACATGTTAAAAAACATGTAAAATGTTAACATGAAAAGATTGGATTACAGAAAACTTGTTAACGTAATGAATTTCTGAAAATAATTTTGAAAATATTAACAAAATTTTAAAACTATATTAACAAAAAAAGACTAACAAGGAGAGTCCATATCCTCGGGGAAACGGATTTTCGCGGGCATTGGAGAGTCGATTTTTGGTACCTAAAAATGAAGCCTAGTGCTCACATTTCTGCCTAATGGGCCCTTTTTCTTGAGATATGGGCAATTTCATCTCAAATATCCTCTATTTCATCAAAAAATGATCTCTCTTCTATTGAATGTCACATTGCAAGTATTTAAGAACCGAAAGCGAGAAAGAAAAACTATAAAAGCAGACAGTAAGAGCTAAAAATTAAGCTCTGATTTGTTAAAAAAATATTGGTTTCCCAAGAAATTATAAGCAATGAAAGATAGCGTAAGAAAATGGTTAAAAATATGATCCATTTAACCGGTTAAAATGAAGACCAATATTTATCGTCTGCGTGCCTTCCTTTTCTACGACGAACTAGCACCCACTGCTCGTTTGGTTTCGGACTTTATTTAATGATCCAACTTGCTTTCTCTCTTGCTGTCTTCCTCTTCTACGGGGAACTTGCTTCCCCAAGCAGGGTTAGGTTTTGGAGTTTATTTCATTATCAACCTGCTTTCACCTACCCCTCTGCATGCCATCCTCTTTTGCGTGAAACTCGCGTCTTCCCGGCTATTCGGTTTTTGGAGTTTATTTCATTATTAAC
>UXGD01001209.1:0-38075 GCA_900474315.1 Torymus auratus | reverse complement strand
TTTAAATTAAATTTTGATGTTGATTTTAAGTAAAAATGCTTCCATTTGATTAACATGTTAACCAACGAAGTTGGCCTTTTTGCTAGCAGGGATGGAAAAATTGATAGGTATGTGTATACGGAAAGAGGAGAGATATTGTGTATAGGGCGGAAAAATGGCATCGCGCAACATATCATGATACTAGTCCCAATAACAGCACAGCATCGTTAAAATACAGTTACGTTTAACTCAACTAAATTTACAATATTACAAGGTACAACGTAACAAACATTTTTTTTATGTTGTTAAACTAATTGTTTGAAAAAAAGCTGTGGATTTCCCTTTGTATATAAATATATGCAATAATGGAGAACCGTAAACAAGATATTTTCTCCACAGCGCTTAAATATACCTATATCTCCTTTACATTGCTAAACCTCAACACGCCCACATACCGCTGCAAATCCTTGATTTATCGATGAAAAATTAACGCAAATGCTTACAGCCAGATCAAAAATATATACATACACACATTTTCTCCCAAGACGCGCGCGATAACGTGACCTATACGCAGTCATGTATAAACCATCGTATATCCCTCGCCATACACTATACCTCCCATAGGTGTATAAATATTACTGCAAAACCTTCAAACTCAGCGCGCATCATCTTCTTTCTCACATTATACCACCATTCGTATAGGTATCAGCACTCGCTCTCGAGCCAAGAAACTTATACGCGCCTAGATACCGATCGAACTCGGCAATTTATTTATTAACGCGAAACCGGCGCGTAGCGGCGCATCACTATATACCACCATCATATACGCGCGCGTGCGTGATGTACTTCCCGGAACGCACGAGGCGTACATAGTTTGCGCGCAACGTGTCATTTCGCGAGGGGGCAAATAAAAATTAAGAAGGATAGATGTAAGAGGATGAGCGAGGAGAAAGAGCCGGGGAATAATGGATGATTAGGAGTACGAGAGCGAGGATGGAAAGGAGAAGCGTATATAGGTGGAGTAAACAGTTTAGGGGTGGGCGTGGATGATGATGAGGATTAAAGAACACGAGGGTGAGTTGGGGTGGTGGAAGGCTTATGTGCGCGATAAATAATGGTGGTGGTGTGAGGTTGGAATCATGAAAATTTGTTGGAGTAATCTCTAAATTTAAATAAGTGAAACGAACGCTGTAACAATATCCGGATTATTTTCTTTCTTATAATTCCGTAGTCGACTAGTACAAAAATATGTTGTCGTATCCCTTGCGGATGCCTATATAATGAACTTAAATGCATATGGACGTACAGATACAGGGTGAAGAACAGTTTTTATACATATATTAAATTGTTAAATTGGCCAAATTAACTATATAACGAAGAATAGTCAAAACGCCATTTTTAGATTCTGCCTTTGTGTGCAGTCTATATCCCTTTTAGGGTATTATCCTCAATTTTATTCTTTGTAGGACGTAATACATTTTAATTTCTCTTTAACATTGTTTAATTTCTAAACGTGCTTTTAGAAACATACCAAAAATTTTCCTCTTCAGGTGGTCGAATTACCTCAAATCAACTTACATTTAAACTGTATAATACAATGAACATTTTTGAAGTATAAAAAGAAGAATGATAAAACTAAATATTAATTAAATATAATTAAAAAAAACAGTTTTATATACAAAATTATAGAACAAGAATAAGAAAATCAAGGCAAGTTAACTATGACGTAATAAATTCGTCGTTATACTGTAGAGTACGGGAGAATTTACTCGAGTATTCGTCATGTTGAGAGAAGAATTAATTGACGCTGTACGCGGATCACTTGAGTTTTTGAGCGAATAAGCTGTCCAAATTTCTGTTTACTATTAATTGCTACTTTACTGTGGCTTGTACTGCTGTTTAACCAAGTGTTTCTTCGTATATTTTAAATTTCCAACTGAATGCGAATCGAAGTTATGTTCAAGTACTTTCGCGCCACTTGAGTTTTCGAGCGAATGAGCTGTCGGAATGTCGGTTATCCATTCCCGTAATTGCTGCTTTGCTGTGGCGTATTGCACTGCAGGATTAACTAAGCCTTAATTCCTCGTAAATCTTAAATTCGCAACTAACCGCGAACCGAAATTGAGTTCAAGAACTCTGGCGTCACTTGAGTTTTTTGAGCAAATAAGCTGTCCGTATTTAACTAAGCCTTTCTTTGTATATTTCAAATTTGCAATTGACTGCGGATCGAAGTTAAAGTTTACGAAGAATAATATCAAGTTGGTATTTTAAATTTTATCAGTTAAAAATTAATTAAATGATAATTTTTAAGTAATAAATAATTTATTAAATCTTTTCTGAAAGCTTGAACTGTATGCTTGGTCTACTTTTATGTCAAGTTAAAAATTAAGAAACAAAACTTCATAGTAAATTATTGATATTTTGAGAGATTTACTAAGTTTTGACGCGGATTACAATACAATACATTATTAAACTTTTTAAAGTTATGAGGGTTACAAATTTTGAAGAACTGTTTTACTTTGAAGGTGACTTGCATAGAGTAAATCTAAAAAAATTGGATATGTTAACCGATAGTTTCTCTGTAAACATAAATTATTTCAAATTTTTCCAATTTCTCATTTTTGAGATAAACATTAAAATCAAGAAAAAGGGGGGTTTTCAGTCTGTAGGGGTGGTGTAGGGGGAAGAAAGGGTCGATCTCGGACAGGATTTTTTTTAGTAAACGAACAAGATCTAGTATGCTATTTTCGAAAATCAGAGCAAGGGCCGTTTGCCTATTTTAATAGGGGAGGCACTTTAGGTATAATAAATTAGTTAATACAGATTTATTTTGGCAATAAGCTGACGTTGATATAGTATACGAAGGCGACGATACATACCTCAACGAGCTTTTCTTTTTACAATTGCGTAGGATCTTATAGATGTGTATATACAAGCAAGAACGGTGATTTACTAAGTTTATTTTTGTTATTATAATCACTATGGAAAAAAGTTAATAATACCTATGTGAGAATTTCGAACTGACAGAAAAAGTGAAAATTTTACTTATTTGCAAGTAAAGAGTTGGAAAAAGTAAAAATTTCACTTATTTGGAAATAAAAAAATTATCTACTTATAGAACAATTGGAATTTTAACTTATTAATAAGTGGCAAAAGTATTCACTTGTAAAATAAGTAAAATTTTCACTCATTTGAATTTAGAGAGCATAGGGGTTGCAAATATGTGGTTTGACTTTAAGGTTGTATCCAGGGCTCCAACTTGGAGCTGATGATTTAAATTAGAAATTATATATTGATACGATTACCGTATAAAAACATAATTTTGCCAGCAAGTAGATTTATATTTCAAGTACGAATAAACAAAAGACAGTAAAAAATCCTATTTCGAATCGAATTAAACTCTTTGCATCCACCATCATCATGCGAATACTGGATCCGCTTTCGAAATTCCCAGAAATTATCACAGAGCTTTTTCGTGGTACGGATGCATTGCTCGAATTGCTATACCAAACACAGCTTCGTCGTCGGATACTGCGCCTCGTGCCTTTGTAACCCGAATCAATCTCAATTTCCGATGAATCTACTCTTTCTCTATAGGGACTGTATCGAAACTGAAACTGCGTTGCAATTTTTACCATAGACAGAACTCCGAGTCGTGCAATTAAAAATAGCTGATCATTGTTTACGTTCGTGTAAAAGCATCCGTAGGTGGTAGAAGTTACGTTTTTTTCCGGATGGTGGCAACTTTTATATTACACTGCAGGGAGTTAGTGCATAAATGGAAACAAAGCGCTCAACGCCAGTTGCCGTGGAAGAATTTAATATACAAATTTAATATAAAGAGATATTTGAGGCCAGGCGATTGTCGCGCAATTCAGTGCTTTATTCAAATAATTCATGCACTTTAATTGTAGAACAAATGGAAAATAGGTCGCCATTCCGCATCGGTGGCCTAGTTTCCATTCTACGATTTTAAATTTAGACGGCGACGTTCGAAGTGGATTTTAATCAATCACAACGTCGTATTTTTGTTGAATTATTCATGTACATCACACAATTAATTATCCAATTAATTTTGATGATACCAACAATTAAACATGTAATTGAAACGTGTATACATATATAATTCATGCAATGTCTGGATAGAATTTGCTTTGGTATTAAAAAGCTGCTTTTGTTATATTTTCAAAGACTCGCGCAAACAAGATCCAGAAAAAGATACGCGAACTGTCGGATCGTAAAACATGAATTTCGAAGCTTTGAGCATTATTTCTGATAATAAGCTAAGGTATATGACAATGACAAAGTCCCGGATCTGTTTTTGAAGAGATTCTTCCTCGAGTTGATGCACATCGAAGTAAGTACTATCCTACATTTTTTCAGACAGATTTCGACGTCACTGCGCACACGATGTACGTTATAATACGTATATTAAGGAAACTTGTCGTGTCGCATGATGTATGGTACAAAAGCGAGCTATGCATAAACACATTCTACTTGCGCAACAATCCTATATGTGAACCATGAGCACATTAACAATAACGTAAAAACCGACAGTTTATCCCGAATCAAGAAAACTGCGTATCGTAAAGAAAATAGAGTTTTAAAAAAAGCACATTCATCATATTGTAAAATAAAATACTGCGAAGTATACATATAAAAAGTACAAACGCGCGGGCGCGCGCACTGGCATCTCTATCCACGGCAGAACGAGAGAATTTATTCCGTTTAATCAATATGTAACCGCTCGCTAAATATTGTACGCGACGCGGGGCGCAGCTACAAGCACGCTGTATTATTACCGTTGACTTTGATGTCTCTCCGCGAGCGATTCTATTGATCTCTCGCGGCAACCGCGTAATTCTCCGCGCAGGCTTTCGGCCGTAAACCGCGCGCGCAGCTGTTATGCGGTCTTCGCGTCGCGACATCTTCTCCCCGAAAAAAGAAAAAAATAAAAACTCTCGCGTACATATACATGAAATCGGCCGCAAGTATGTTCGCTTCAAATTGCGTTTGAGCTTTTATGACCTGGAAGACTCTGCGCGCCTTACTTCGTTCTCGGGCTAATAATATAGCTTTATGTTTGCGAATTTTTGCTGGTTATATGACGAATGCTTTAAAAATGTTTGATTATGCGGTGATATATTTATAGCCATGTATAAAGCGTGTTTGTGGTTGATACAATTTGCAGGATTAATGGGTTTAGGGGGCGCAATGAAGTGTTGCAGATGATTAAATATTTATATAGATGTAAAAAAAAAAGTATCATATCATTAATGTTTGTACGAATTATCTTTAATGGCAAATCATGTCTTTTATATCAACACGTTGGTATCAATCAATTGAATAAGCCTGAGAATTAAGATAAAAAAAAAGATTACGATTCCGAAACAACGTCCGAAATAAACGGTGATCAGCCCGTTTGCAAATTTTCTTTCTGCAATTACAATTCAACGCCCCTCTTTTTCCCTCCTAGACCGATAGCCCATTAAAATCACAAAGAAGCAATCCACTCCGCACTTCAAACCAGGAAGAAAAAAAAAACGAACTTTCAGTGTCTCAATCCATCCTCGACTTACGCCGCTATTAAAACTTCTTCGCCAGCTATGCGCGAACTTTAGCCCAACTTCAAAGGAAAACAATGAAGCTAAAAAAAAGTTTACTCTCTGCGGGTAAGTACCTGTCGGCGAGAACAAAAAAAGAAGCAGAAGTGCGAGAGCGTGAAAAAGAAAGGAGACTCGAGTGTGTATAGGTGTCATCGGCACCGAGCGCGATAATATAGCACCGTGGAGAATGAAAGGGTTGCAAAGTAGCCGACGAGAGAAAGCAGGAAAAAAGAGCTGTTTTTTTCTGCGTTGTTGCCTGTCCGCGAACGTTTTCGCTACTAATAATTCATGAGATCGCCACGCGTATTTATACCCTGCGCCGCGTACATATTTTCTCTTCCCCCTCGATTCCCAATAACATTCAACCCCAAAATCCTTCCCGCCAAATTTAACACTCGTTTTTTTTTTCAACTTTCGCCACCACATTTATTTAGAATTCTATTCCTTGTTTTTCTCCCGTATAATACGCGACGCGTCTTTTTTTATATCATAAGCGGATAGAGGCACATATAATCGTGGCGCGCTGCGGTACAAAGAACAACGCGCGCGCGCGCGCACGTCTAAAGCCATGCTATTACATTCACTTTGGAGATTTGTTGCTGCAAAAGCCATAAGATAATAACGCGCGCGCGCGCTTTTTTTATTAGATAATAATGCCAACCGCCGCCGCCGCGAGCTCCCGTATTATATTTAGAACCGCGAGTATTATACGAGGCTTTTTCTTTTCTTTCTTATACACAGTATATATACGCCGGCTCTTTTGTTTCAATTAAAAGCGAATCGCCGATACGTGTATAATAAAAATAGCTGAATTCTCCGTTATAAAAGGGTAGCATTGCGAATTGATTAATTGAAAATAAATTGGTATAGCAGCGAGGCTATGAGTTACAAGGAATAGAGATGCGCAGCTTTTAATTCGTCTGTATTTCCTTGATTCTTGCAGGATTTCAGCGTGGGAGTATAGCTACTGCGTGGTAATAAAAGCTGTGCGCGGACCCCATCGACTTTTCATTTCGGTTAATCACGGTGTTAACGCGGACGGAGGCGCTCGCCGGGCTTTGATCGAATTATATACGAATACCGCGCGGTATTAGCCCTTCGGCCGTATACGTTAATTTCTCGTATACGCGATCGGGTTGAGCCGCGCGTAGTTATTTCCCCGAACGCCAGGATTTGAGTTTAATTTCGAACGCGACGTAGGTAGGTATACGTGGAATTGACGAATTCCACGGTGATTTCGCGTAGAGTACGCGACGACACTTTGCGCCGGAATAATGAAATCGTATTACAGCGAGGTAAAGTACGGAACCTTCGATGCGCGAATTTGAGCTCTTTGTGTACGTGAAGTGTTATAGGGAATCAAAAGTAAATTTGACGTCAATCGTCGTACTAATTCTGTAGAATTTAATGTGCTCGAAGTACTTATATACTTACATATAAATCATATTATTATACGTATCTGCAGTGGAATAATAAATTAACTACACGCTAATTAACACACAACCATCATGACAGAACATTCATCAACGCGTACACGTACTTGGCGAAATGACCATACATCACCGAAAGCGTCAACCTACCGCCCACCACTTGCACGCCAACATACCAATTTCATGTATACCTCACCGGCCCCATCGACAACAGCAGCAGCAACAACAACATGTTTTTCGCGATTGCTATAGCCATATAGACCATTACAATCGTCGTCTGCCAGTACCATAGAGCCACGTGTAGCTCGATTGCCAGAGGGAATAGAAAATAAGCGGGCGGCGCGGGTGCTATAGCACCTCTCTCTCAGCCTCTCTTTGTTCTCAGCTCTATACACGTATATATAGATTCCCGAGTGTAGTAGCGTCAAATGCGAGTGATGCGAGGAGTGTACGTGTGTCATTTGCCTGTCTTTATCGGACGGAGGAGTACGTAATGCTTTCCCAATTACATTCTGATCGGCGTTTCCGCGCGCTCGCGTATAGGCGAAACAATGCGAGGGGTGGTTATCGGATGGGATGGATCGGGTCGGTAGGTATATGTCTGTCTTTCGCGTTCGGTCGTATTTTTTTTTTTTAACGTTTGTTGTTGGGTGATTGTTCGATGTGAGGATTTTTAGGGAGGATTTTGTTGTGTAGCGGATTGGAAAGGGACGGTTTGAAATATTAGTGTAATTTTGAGGATGATTTTAAAATTAACTATTTGATGGGTAGGAGTAAAAAGATACTGTTTTGGTAGGTATTGAAAGAGGAGCTATTTCACTGAGATTTGGACAAGGTTATATATCTCCATTTCACAATTTTTATATTAAATTAATATATCGGTATACCGATGTCTAAGTGTCGTGAGCATACTATACTTTCAGAATTCATTTGAATCTACTGGTATACACGGGTGTCTAGGTGTTGTGAATGCATATGATAAATATATTCACCAATATCTTATAACATCGCTAAATCGATAAATTCATTTAATATATTATAGGTATATGGGAAATCAAAATATACAATACATGCGCCAACTTAAATTTTCTTAAGAAAGATAATCTTCCGTATCTCAGCAAAATAGCATATTTTGTTCTCCAACTCGCGACGTATACGTCATATCTTATGTCATAAGAACATAATACTTTATTTTAAAAAACAACATTCCTATATAATAACCTGTTCAAAAGTTTATAACTTTTTGAAAGCTACTTTAGATTCCAATATAGATTACACAACATATTGGATTATATACACTGTGACAGCTGAAACTTTTCCCCCCGATTCCAAAGCTTTTGTTTAAAGACTACCTATTAAATTATGAAGGAATAAGTTATACAATTGTTCAGCCAGTACTACTTACTCGGATACGTTAAAGGGAATTCTCATATGACTTTTAACATCCGGATTGCGATAAGCATATACACGCGTAATGGTTTTCCCGGGAAGGACGTCTCTGTTTCCTATAGGTGATATAATTTATCTTGTTTTTATTGTACTCTTGTTCTAGTACTACCCATTACGTATTGATCAATAATAGAACAACGAAATACACGTTCCCGGAAGCATATTAGCATGCATAATTATACTTTAGTAATGCCATCAATTTGGCATTACGGACCCCTAAGCATATATTTCTACGAAACCAATAATCGTACTCTCCCCAAAACATTATCCTAATATACCTATATGACTCATCATTGGAAATCAATCGTCTTCAAAATCTTTACATCACATAGCCGCATTCAACCAACCAAACTATACTCAAAAGCTCTGAAACCACCGCCGCATCACGACAAAGAAAAATAATCGCATCGTAAGACTCGCATCAACAGCTGAGCACCCTTATATATGCGCGGGCGCGGGTGGCGCGATCGATCCTCCTCCCTCGTCGCGCGGGGCCGTCGCCCGATTTGTATCGAACAAACAGCTGGCCGAAGACGGGAGCCGCGTCGGCTCGGAACGCGTTACAATTGACAATCGGTGTTTTTGTCGTAGAAGCGCGCAGGTGAAAAATTGGCGCATCCACAAGAAGCTTTTGTGTCGGGGTGGGTCAATAAAACCGTCGTGTTTGTATAGTGTTTTCATACATGATAATTAATGTGAGGTGATCGGAAGATTGAGGATGGTTGTGATGCTGTAAAGATTTTGGAGTAAGTACTAAATTGTAGTGGGGTGATTATTTTGTTTCTTTTTTTGGTTATTTTTATGGTAATGTTTTATTTTTTGTTTTTGTTATTTTAAAGGTTATATTTTAAGCTGTGTAGGGGTTATAATTTCATGTTATCATTATACAGTGACTATGTTGTATAAAATTGTATGTGCAAGAAACCGATTAAAGTAGCTCGATTAATTACTTGACTCTGCACTTGAGTCGTATTAACATTAATCCCACAACAAAACAAAGATAACGAATCTTATTACACCTACCTAACCAATCCTTGTACACATTTCCAGAGTCCCGGACTTGAACGATGTCGACGAAATCGGCGTCCCGGCTGAGCGCCCGGACGGCCGACGCCGCGGGCCGCAAAGCCGTACGCATCGCCAGCCGCACCAAGAGCGCAACGTGCAATCACACCTCATCCAGCAGCGATAAGAGCGGCCACCTGCTCAAGAATAGGCAGATACAACTGAAACGGTGCATGTACGATGGCAAGGAGGTGCGAAAAATTCATTGCAGTGATATGATATTATTATGTGTGGTATTGATTAATAGGGGTGAATGAAGTGTGAACATTTAATTTGATAATCGTTATCATGATAACGGGAATAATAAGTGTTTAATGAAAATTGATTGGATTTTCTTCAGATAACACGCGTACCAGAAAAAGATGGCTACAGGAACCTGCTGGTCCCGTCAAAGGAGCCGACGATCTACCCCAAGTTTATCACGAGCTCGGATTTCTCGGAGCTGGTGAAACGCAGCCACAATCCGACAAGGGAGGAGAGGGAGGCAGCTCTGGCGGCTGCCGAGCGCGAGAAGGAACGATTGTTGCGGTAAGAAAGAGATTTTCGTTGGCTTAGTAATTAATTTAAAGTAACAAAATAGGCAGTTTTTAAACTTGGAACCGCTCTGCCGTACCGACAGAGAGAAACATTTAGTTTTTAGCTGGCAGGTGGGGAAGGATAACCTGAGCTTGTTTTCTGTAACATACTCAAGTTTGACTCCTCTGCCCGCTGTTCCTGGTGTGGGTTTTCTCTCGTGGCATTGAGGTTTTATTCCCACGCCACAGGTGGCGCGTGCAAGCGCGAACCCTGGGTGAATGCGGGGTTATAGGGAAGGGTGTTAGGAAGAAGGAGTAGGGCACGCGGCACGCCTCGAGATATTGCTCTAGGAGTTTTATGTTATGATGCTGTGACTTCCGAACTGACAGTGGTCGCTGGTTGAGTAAACAATTCGTAACAGGATAATAGATTAGGATTATACGGGTCTCGAAGTAACAACACTCTAATACAATTTTTTTTAAATGAACTTAATTTTTTTATTGACACAACTGATTCGTTAAGTAAAAATTACAATATGAACTCTAATATAATTCGATATGGATTCTTCGCGAGGAGATTATGGAATGCCCCTCATCTGTGGTCTTCGTCCCTTTTTAAAAGTGACGGGGCGGCGATCTCCAACGTTGCCGTATTACTCGTTCAACTATAGGTGTTACGGGTTTACTCCTTTGACGCTGTCGTGATTTTTTTATGACATCGGCTATAAACCCTCTTCTGATGAATTTCGGTGAGTCAAGGATGTATAACACATGTCGAGTGGGAGTGGTAGAAAAGGTATAGGTAGAATAACGCCTGATTGATCAATTGCCGCACATTCATTTACCTCACATTTCCAGTTTACGGCGGAGTTTCTAATGTGCGTATCGAACGGTTTCCTTCGTCGATGGTAATAAAAAAAAAAATCATAAATTCGTTCGTACATGTTTTATTAGCGTGGGTGGGTATGGAAATCTAAATTTATGCGAGTCTATTGCGTTCCTTGAATAGAAAAGGGAGACGGAAGAAATAAGTGCGCACTGCTCGACGCGTCGGCAACGTCGTCTGACGCGACATAAAATTCAATGTAGGAATCTGTAATTGGCCGTATAAAACATCCCCATAAAATTATTGATCTACTACAAAACTCCCTATATGTATTCACCATACATAAATAACGAGTCAATTACAACTTACCCCCATAAACAGCGAGAGCATGGCGCGGAAGGAAGCAATCCGTCGCATGGACCTGCACAAGAGTCGCGAGCGTCAGGGTCGACTGAACGAGATCGAAGAGGAGGCACGACAGCGTACGATGCATCTACTTGAGCGCGCGCGCAATCTAAAGCTCGAGCAGGAGGAGGAGATCAAGAAGTGCAATAAGCTTATACTCGAGACCAAGTGCCGGGCAATTAGAGACGCTCAGGTTGGTTATTGTGTGGATTTGAGAAAATGTGAGAGTTGTAATGGGGGTTCTTATGGAAATTTATTTAACCCTTTGCGTCACATAAGTATTCTTGCCATCTATTTTATATCCGCTTTTTAAAGATTTGGGGTACAGCAATATGATTCAGTACGGTTTTTTTATATTTCTGATGGTATCCTAATATAGCTCCAAGACCCAAGGGTAAAATTATTGCAAAATATCGTTTATTACGATTGCTGTAAATTTGAGTACAAAAAAAACGTGAAAAATCGATGAATAATTCGTTTGAGAGAAAATTGCTATTCATAAAATTGATGTTTTTGGGATCGCTGAATGCAAATCTGAAGTTAGATTTTGAAAATTAAATAAAAAATGACGGATCCAAAATAGCGGCTTGAAATTAAATTTTGGACGATATTGGACAAAAATTTTCTATTATTTTATTATATTTTAATTGCATATAAAAGAGAAAAACACTAAATAAAATGTAATGACAAGCGGGCAAACGTTATATAAAGAAATACGTATAACAGTGACAGAAGCTTTCTGCGACGCTTTAGGAATTTTTCATTAAAAAATTTTATTCCGAATACCTTCTGGTTATGAGAAATGTAATTAGTTGGGAGAAAATTCGTAAGATAAAAGGATATTTATAGACACAGTCGAACTCTTCTAGGAAATTCGTACTATTTGTAATTTTTTTATAATTAGATATTTTTAAAGAACGAACCACTGTACAAATATTTTAAAAATTTTCCGTATTGCGTGGGATATACGTTTACTCGGTTAGTTCCATACTTTTTAAAAGCTTCATTTTCGTTTGACGTCATAGTTTCATGTTACATCGTGTAATAAACCAAAAATCACGTTTTCATTCAAAATGCATTGTTCGTCGGGTTCAAAAAGGTCCACGTGCTATAATCTAAAAAATGCAGTAGTGGACTGAATTTCCATTCATACTGAAAATCCTGCCCTGAATAAATTCCAATTCATTAAATTTCTCACTCGCGAGCCACATGCCAATATGAATCTAGATATATACGTTTCTGCTCTTTTTTTTAATACTTTCAAAGTAAACCATTCTTTTTTTTTACATTTGTGAATTTGATGAAAATGTTTTTCATAAAACCGTTCGTACGTATATACATTCATAAGACTAGAGTGCAGTTAAAAATTATTAAAGGGCATTTTTAATTTTACTTTCGCGTGCACTCAAACTCGTAAGAAAATGTTTCACAACGTATGCGATATTAATATTTAAAATATGAAGTTGCACTTTTCGCACATTTTTTTTTCTTCAAATATTCACCCAGTAATGAAAGCTTTTAGATATCTTTCTTCTCAGGGTATCAATTTCAATTGAAAAATATACTGTTCAACTCATACCAGCAAAAATCAATAAACAAGAGCAATCCTACATGAAATTTAAACTACTAACTTATCAAAAAAACATTCTCCCCTAAAATCCAACGCTTATAGATAGCGGAAAAGCGTCTCCTCGAGCGTCAGTACGCCGACGAAGAGCAGCGCATCAACGAGCTCATGGAGCAGGAACGGGTGAACGGTCTGCGGGCCGAGGAACAACGCGACCAAGAGCGCACAGAGCAGCAGCGACGTTTCGCCCGTGTGTTAAAGGAACAGATCGAGGAGAACGAGGAGGAACGGTTACTTGAGTACGAGCGCAAACGCGAGGAGGCGAGATTAGCGAATCTGAACAGCATAGCTCAGCAGGAGGCTGAGATGGCGAAGATGAAGGAGAAAGAGGCGGAGAACGAGAGAGCTAGGCGAGAGCTGATCGAGAGTAACGAGCAGCTGAGGCACTTTAAGATGATGGAGGAGGAGGAGAATCGGATTATGGATATGAGGTTTGCTTTAGCTCTCGTGTTTGCAGTCGGGCTCTTTTATACTTAATTGGCTGGGAGTGCGCAGGAGTTTTAAAAAGCTTTGCGAGAAAATAACGAATATATATATATGTCTTAGCGATTTAAAACTTTCTTTTGTATAAAAGGTGTTTGTTCGAGCTTAAAATTTAAATTGGAAAAATCCATCGGTTTCTTTTTTTAACGCTAACGAACTTTCATCACAGGATACAAGAGTTCCATCGTGGAAAAGCTGAGCGAGCGGCGAAAGCCAAGGAGGAAATCCACCAGGAGTTCCTGCGCAAGGAGCGCGAGAAAGAGCGCGTCGCCGAACAAGCCCTCCAAGCTCGCGAACTCCAAGTATATAACAACATCCTTATATAAATACCCATTCCATACTTCAATATATTTATCATTTCTCACTTGCAGGCGCAAATAGACGAGCTGAACGCGTCGCGGATCCAGGAGGAGGTGGAACGCGAGTGGCGTCGGCGCGAGAAGGAGGAAGCCGTGAGACGCGCTGAGACACAGAAGAGACTCCGCAATGCCCGGGACCAGCAGATCAGCAACAAGATCCATCAGCAGGCAATGGAGATCGAGCGCGAGAAACGCGAGTTCGAGAAGATACTGGCGATGCAGAAGGAGGCTATCTGTCGTGAGGAGAGGGAACGCGAGAGGAAACGTAGACAGGCGTTAGCGCATAGGAGCGAGATTCTCAAACAGGTGAGGCTGATTTTTAATGTAGTATATAGCGTTGAGGGTGAGAATTTTGATGTGTTTGTGGGGAGGAAATATCGACGGTAATTTTAGCGCGTACGTTAAATTGCCCGTAGATATTATGGGAGACGGAAGCGGGCTGTTTATACACTCGTCTAAAACAAGGCTTTTATGGAGGTAATTATGTTTCAGTGGGGGTAGAGGGTAACTAGTTTATTGGTAATGTGCTTATATACCTACGAGTAAATCTGATTATTTATAGGAGAAAAAAATTTACTTTGTGGGAGCTTGAAAGGTCTGTTAACGCCGATCTTGTCGTTCCTGTGAAATAATTATCTATATGGTAAAACACGTGTTTTGAAAATTCCTCGATATTTCGTAAAGCTTGATAAAGCTTTAATTATGTTTTATAAAAAAAACATCATCTCACCTATTAAAGTATTTTATATCCAAGAAAGCGCAATTTCACGATGATATTTTGCACACGAGCGTAGGTGAACGAGAAGGAGAAGGAGAAAATAGTGTCGCGGCAGAAGATGTTTGAGGAGGGCCTAGCGATACGAGCGGAGGGCGATCAGCGCAAGCGCCGGCTGCGCGAGGCCATGGAGCGCAAGTGCCAGGAGATGCGCGACAACAAGGTGCCCGACATGTACATCAACGAGGTCAAGCGCATGATCGAGAACATCAAATAAAGGCTTTTCATTTTATATTCAATTATGGCGTTTCTGGTTTCATTTCGTTATTATATAAGTGCAATACTTATGGGTGGATATGTCCGAGAATGATGATTGTAAAATAAGATGGTTGTTTGGGAATAAGTAAGGAGATTGGACATTCGAGAATGGAATTTCGGGTATAAATTCTGATGTATATAAAAACTAATAATGATCTAGCGTTTAAGTAATTTCGAATATAAACGATTTTTTTTAATATTTTTGCGATACTATACTTTAAAAAATTATTATTTTAGCGTATAAAGTACGTGACACGTCGCAACTGCGACTATATGCGTTCTTATAAATTTTGAGACTTTCGCGTGACTAATAAAACATATTATATAAATAATATGCACCTTTTACTCGCATCGATCATATTCAGAATTATTCGGGCTTACCATTTCTTTTTTTGCTTACAATAACTATGTATGGTTTATGAATGAATTAAATACATAAAGTTTTAATAAAAATCCTTGCCTTTATTGAACGATCAATAAGTATTTACAAAATCACAATATTTTCTGCTTAAATATAGGCATATAGGCATTTAAAAATGTATATTCTTTGCTTTCTGAAAGTTATATCGACGACTTTTAATACATGTTTCATTAGAATTAGGTATTATTATCATCTTTAAGAAAATATTTTGACTGTCTTATATTAACGAATTCCTTTAATTTTGAATAATAAAACTTACGCACGAGAATAACTATTAAATAAAATATGGAGTAATTTAATTGCTAAAATGGTTTTTTTGTTATAAAAATAATTTGAATACCATGAGTTAATGAATAGTTGAACAAAACAATATTATTTTTTTATATAGTAGCATTTTTCAAGAAGCGGGAAACCTATAGATATGGCATTTTATTTATACAGTTGTTTTGTCCTGAAGCTAGACTTTTTTAGTAAGTTCATCAAATTTGCATTAGATTTTATTGACAGACAGACAGAACAAACTTTTGATTCAGTATGAAAGCTCAAACTTTAGCTTTGAATTATAAAGTAAGACATTGTTTAAATAGTAAAAGTAGGTATAGCCAACATTAATTATCTGTGCATTATTTCTTCTGTCAAAACACTCGCTTCTTATTGCTGTCATATAAAAAAAAAAAATTAACACAAAAATAAGTGGCCAATAAAGTATATGTAACTGGTCCCGAATTTTCTTTTCACACTTCATGTGAATTGCAATCCAAACTTTGTAGAATAATCGTATAAATTTAACCATGATTTTCGGAAATATATATTTTCCTCACACCAAGCCGAAAGTACCACATACCCGCCCGGTGTAAAAACGGAAATATGTCATTTTCGGCCTCGGTGTGAGGAAAAATAGTATACGCTCCACGGGAGTAAAATTGGCTAGCCCACATCTCACGTTTACACGAGATATGGACTGTCCAAGTTTTTTCCTCATAGGTGCGTAATATACTATTTGTAAATAAAAAATGTATGCAATACATATCTTGCTGCAATCGTTTCGGACTAGAAACATATTTCAAGTGTCACCTTTATGTACTTGATACTTGCGAAAATATAGACTATAAAAACACTTTGTGGCAACAATGAAAGAATAACCGCGAATGAAAATCCGGAAATTGAGAATCAGCTTTTTCACAGGATAGACCAGCACAACCTGGATAGATATTCTTCGATAGATAAACACCGGGTGCACAACATCTCCGTCGTACAGTTCCAAGCAATCAGCTCCAAAAAGGTATCAGCACATACGATTTATCCGCGCATAAAGTCCACGGTTTTCCTGTTCGATCAACCTCGTTTTATCCATCTCGTTCTCGAGCTTTAAATTTAATGGTTTCTTTAGTCATTATTGACAGGTGTCGAATGAAATATGATTTGCAAAAAATACATTAATATTCAAAAGATCGATAAAAAAGTGGTGTGGAATTCTCGTAAGGTAATTCTATGTGACATCCGCGGTGATACGAAAAATGTAATAAGAAATAATGTTTTTTTATCAAAATCTAATTTTGAATAGGATGGTACCATTTTTTAATCTATATATTAATACATTTTTTTACGAAAAAATAAAAAATAACAGCGTTTGTGAGGAAAAGTTTATTGATAGAATAAAAAGATTGAAATTTTCTGCAAGATTTTGTACAGGTGATACAATGCAATGGAATTCATAAAGGATGTAGGTCAAGATAAAAATAGTCACTGTACCCGGAAAAATTACAATTTATAAAATGAATCAAGTACCTCAAACAAAATTAATGGAATAAATGCATGAAATAAGGTGAAAGTTTAATAAAGTATGTTAATATTTCAGATAATATATCAGATAATGTTAATATTTAAATTTTCGATGTTGTAAATGAAAGTATGCAATACTATAAAGGATGATATAAAAAGCGAAAAAGAAACAGTAAAAGTTAGCAATTATAATGATGCGATCATACCTTTTACGTTAGTCTTGTCATTTCCATAACATGACAACGTTTGGATCCCGCTCGACAATCTCTTCGATCTGAGCCGCCGACTGCCCGGTACTACAGCAAATCTCATCAAGGCTGAAAGACCCTGTAAAGTACTTGTAAATAGGATTGTTGCGACCCTCTTCGCTAGAACCGCCGGGAAGAAGAATTGGATACTGAAAATTTGATACAAGTTAAATATTTTTATGATAAACAATGATTTATTTGTTCAAATAATTTATTTCAATTACCTTATAAACTCTACGTATGAGACCTTCTATTAGCCCAAATTGTACAAGTCTCCTTTCATTTATCCTCAAATTCTGAGGATTCAGTCTTTGACACAAATCCCTCATACTGCTGCCGTGAGTCATACTCGCATACATTCGATAGATATCCCTCAAGTAAGCTGGTTGTCTCGCTGATGAATGTTTATGTTAATTAGGTATATTTTTCAAAAATATTTTCTTACTGATAAATGTGGAAGACTTTTCACATACGTGATTTTGAAGTATAATCTATACATCGAGCTTGTAATTCTGTATTTTCAGCAAGCTCTTTTAATTTAGGTGTTGTTGCGTATACATTACTATATTGAAATATTGGAATGAGTGTGACTACTCCATAGTACCTGCAATTAAATTAATGTATGTATTAATAAACTATTAAATTAAAATGTAAATAGATTTAAAAAGAATGAGATATCTTACACTAAATTTTGTACACAACTTTTAACAAGATTATTTTCTACATCGGCTTCTGCTGCTATTCGTGCCACATGATTGAATCCATCAATATATGGTAGTACTTGCTGTGTAGTTAAATCCCATTGCTCACTTCGGAATGCTTCACGACCTTCAAGAAATATTGGCACTTGATGATCAAGGACTGGTTTGGGTTCTGGAGCTAATCTTACAACTTTTAAATGCGATGTCATAGTACCCTCTGGAAATGAATGTTAATGAAACTTTTTAAGAAAAAAACTAAGCTAATTATGTTAAGCTATTATATACCTGTTAAAGTACACATTTTGTGCATGTTCAAGTCTTGCATTACTTGTCTCAGCATCTCAGAAAGTCTTGTTTTGTCTTCTGAGGCCGAGAGGAAGCAGTTTTCTATTTCGAGTGCCATCTGCAAAGCAAAATCAGGTTATCAAAAACTAACCTCGAAAGCAGATAATTCTCTAAAGTAAATAAAACGCAATTTTCTTACCAAAAAATCTGACATCTTCTTTACTACCGGCTCATAATGAACAGTCCTCGCCTCGGCGTCGCAAACGAAACAGAGATTAAAGTAAAAGGCATTTCTCGCGTACTTCTTATTGTCGATCTTCACCGGGAAGCCCAGTATTTTGTAATCCTTCAAGGTCCTACAGTTCCATAAAAAATTTCATAAATCAAACTTAGAATAAAATATCCATAAACAATGATAAACAGGGCATAAATAAACATAAAAGGATGCGTAAGATGTTCACGTAGAGACATGGTTGCAGAGAATTTTCACGAGAATAGAGAGCTTGCGTGATTCTTCAAAAAGCCAGGTGGAGGGGGGAGAGTATCTTTCGCTCAGCGGCCAGCGCTCAACACAGCTGTTATAAGCTCACGCACACAAAGGTTAATACTGCACGAATATGGGCAAACTGACAACAAAAATATATGTACATATATATATATATACGAACACAGTCATGGTACTCCTCTGGAGTTGCGCCTTCGGGATTATGTACACGCTGACATTGTCAAAAATGTCTTTGGATATGGAATTGTCTGGCACCTGTCATTGATAAATAAATTATTCAGTAAGTCAGTTACTTTCTAACTATTCTACAACTCTTGAAAAATAAAAAACAGTAACTTTTAATGACAAACGCGTGAATTCAACTTTTCATTATTTATTATTTGCTAAAAATGACTAAAAAACGACTTCCATAAAAAAAAAAATAAAGCGCTAGACGAAAACACAAAACTAACCTGACAAGTGATTTTCGGACCAGCCGTCGGATGAAACTCCGAAAAAAAGATACATCGAATTGGCCCTTCCTGATTCGTATCCTCCACGCGGGCTCCGGGAAATGACATTTTCTCTAGTCATTTATTTCATAGATAAATACCACTCGTTGCGGGAGTGGAGTTTCGCTTTCTGGAGCAAGTGCTCCATTTCGTTCTTTATCGTCGTCGCCCGTGTGTTGTCAGATGCGCACGCATCTATAGCGCGAAATTTTTCCGACCACGCGGATCATTTGAAAACGTAGCCAGAAGTAGGTAAGTATACTCAAATGAATGAAAACTTTTCATTGATGATCGAGTAGTAAAGAGGTATTAAAATAAATAATTGCATTAATTTAGTAGTAAATAATTTTTATTATGACACTATATAAAATTTAATAGTAAAATATTACATTATATAAATTTGCGATAAAATTAACAAATATAACAATTTCTTGATCATTATATGCGTTGTAAAATTTCGTTTAGTAAATCGTGAGTATAAAAATTTGCAATATGTACATACAATCTTCTTGGATTTTTGTAGATTTTTTAGATACAAATTAAAATACTGAATAAAATTCTGACTTGAGTATACCCAAACACCATGAATACAAAAGTACTATGAGAGCAAAGCATGGTGTTAAGCGTTAGTTACAAAGCTATAAATCATTAGACTCTCTATTAGTGATTATCACGTTGTTCACAGTCATTAATTATTATAACTGCCACATAGAATTATTTTTTTGCCACTTCAGGAACTTTGTCCTTTGGTTTGATAAGGCTAAATATTTTCTTGAAAAGTTCTGGTCCATTCCAATTTCCTCTGAAATTTAATAAAAATGAACAATGAATTTATAGAGATATAGTAATTTATATAGATATTAAGAATTAATTTACTTAAAAATACTAACTTCAACATAAAATTCCAGTATAAAAATGGGAAGAAATGTTTTTTCAAAATATACATAGCATACATTTCCTTTCCTTGGTTTACTGGAAATGTTTCTTGTGGCGTTAAATTATAGTCAAACTCAGCAAGTATACATTTTCCAGGTGCAGTTACTAATGGGCAAGATGCATACCCATTGTAAGCTACTTTTGTTTCTTTTCCAGCTAAATCAGCTATTATTTTTGTATATAAAACTTTACTTTGTGAGGCTATAAAAATAACATTTAATAAAAAAAGTGTTGTCTATAATATTAAAATAAACAATATTTATGTACCTATTGCAGCCATCGTCTTGGAATTAGGAGAACTTGTACAATCTCCAAGACCATAAATATTTTTGAACTTATTATGCTGCAATGTCTTAGAATTAACATCAAGGAAACCTGCTTCATTGGTTAATATTTTATGTTGTTTTAAAACCTCTGGTGGTCCCATTGGTGGAGTCACATGTAAAAAAGAATACTAAAAATAATGTAATGTATGAAGTTGTAGTGTCAAATTTTAATTTTTAAAATGATTCAAACAAATCATACTTGGACAGTATATTTATTTTCTGGTTTTGCCAGATTCTGAAACACAGCTTCTTTTTTATCAGGTTTTATTTCAACTAAATTTGTTTGTACATTAACTTTTATGTTTCTCCTATTACAAACTTCCCATAATGCATCGGCATATTTTTTAACACCAAAAATTACTGGTAAACTTGTGTTATATGTGACATTAACATTATTTCGTCTCTTTTTCTATTAAAAATGATATAGATATATTAATTGCATTGATAACCAGAGCAAACGTGTTAATGATATAGTCATATTACTTACACGATCCCAATAATCTTCAGACAAATAAGCAATTTTTTGAGGAGCCCCAGGGCACTTTACAGGTGTATTTGGAAATGTAAAAAAAGCATTTCCTTCTTTTGTGTCTTTTATCTTATCAAAAACTTTAGAAACTGTATTGGATCCATAAATGGAACAAACTTGAGCTTTAGGATTCTTTAATCCTTCAACTAAACCTGGCAACTAAATTGAAATTTTAAATATTGAATATCAAAACAATTCTACTAAACTGACATTTATAAAAATGTTTACTTAGTCACCTTATCCCAATATAACTCTAAGCCCATTGCTACTATCATCAGTTCATATTGCACAGTATCTCCATTACCAGTCTTAACTCGGTTTTCGTTTGGTTCAAAAACAACAACTTTATCTTTAAGCCACTGTGCTTTTTCGGGTAAAACTTCTTTCATGGATTTTTTTGAGGAATTCAGTTTCTTTATTCCTCCTCCAACTAATGTAAATAATGGTTGGTAATAATGATCCTAAATAATTAAATATTCTCAGTGATAAAAAAAACATTTCAACTCATGGAAATACTATTTCTTTACCTCACTAGGTTCAATCACTATAACATGATTAGGTGCCTTGTCAAATTTCTTTGACAACTTTGCAGCCATGGTACAACCACCTGTACCACCACCAATGACTAAGACTTTACATCTAAAAGTAGTAATTATAACTGAGTTTTTTGAAAATATTATGATCAATATTTATATTTAAATGTTGTTAGAACAACAATTTCAAATGTAATCTCTTGACTTTTACATAAAGATCGTTATTTTAATGTTTAATAATAATAAGACAATACTTACGAATGATGAGCATATCTAACAATATTAGGAAAACTTGTGATCCTTGACATACACAGTATGTTACCACTTAATGTACTATACATTATTTATATTATTTATAATTTTCAAATCTGCAAATTGAAGATATATTTACATAATAATTACAACTTACACATTATGTGTCAACAAATAGTAAAAATAAGACTACTGGACAGTTTTAAATAGATTTTAAGTAAAATTGTGAAACATATTTACTCAAATTATGAAATTTTAATGAGTTAATAACAAATAAAATAACGATTGTACAAGATAAAGATTTCAGGATATCAGTACAGTGAAGATTATATTCGTATACCTAACCTTAAATCCCGGCTTACCGCGCAATACTTACATCAATATACTTATAAAGCTCTTCAAGATCTTGTGAACAATGTTGAGGTTTCTAATTGATAAAACGTATTTAATTTACTTTCCTTTTCTGAACATGTACTTATTTTAAAAATACAAGTTACAAAGTTTTCTGATGTTTGCCAACAGGCAACAGCTGATTTTTTGATGCAAATTATTTACACCATATGTTATGTAATTTCAACTTTCTACCGTAGGGTTCGCTACTTTAGCAGCGGTAAAAATTTAAAACGTTTAACTTTGTCAAAGTATATTTTCAAGTTATTTTATATATTATGTACTTTATTGTAATTATTATATGTACAATATTTACGAGAAATCCTGTAATAAATACGTTAAAATGACATTTAGTATGTAAATTAGCAAAAATTCGATATTATTGTTTTTAAAAGTTTTGAAATCTTATAATATAATATAATCTCTTCATGAAAATTCAAATAAAACAGACTAAATTTTGTAACCAAATACTTATAAATACTTATTTTTCAACTACGAAATAAATTTGAAAGGATTGTGAGGTATAAATGAGGAATCAAGACAAATGTATGCAGAGTATATCGTTAATTTATTAATATTTACAGGTACATAATGGTACAGATATACCTAGCGGCATGAGCAAATGGAGGAACAAACAAGAACACGGCGTCCTTTATACCAATAATCTTATTTTTTCTATCCGTCGTCTTTCACAAAGCGCATTTGTGACATTTTTCTTCCATTTATTCTCTTGCTTCTCGTCTCGGTTTTGTCTTTCGTTTTTTTGTTTTACTATCAGCATTATTTACATTGTACAGGCTTTGGCCCGCTTCTCTTCCGCAGGGCAGTGCGGAAGTTCGCCGATTTCGGCCAAAGTTTAATTCACTGTGTACTCTATTTCTGTCGCTCTCTGCACTCACTCTCGCACTCTCGTATAATCACACCCTCGCTGACACACGCACGCACGCGTATATGTATAATGTGCATGACGCTTTTTTTTCATTTTGCAATGCATATCACGAAAAAACGCAGCGTTGAACGCAGTTTTTCTTGTTTTTCTTTTTATATATTTTTTTTTTTTCATTTTTCGTCGAAGGCGCAACTTCGGTTAAATTAAGGACCGCCGGCAGAGAACCGCGCTTTTATTGCACTTCAAGTGTTGACACACAGTTTTCTGATAAGGTGAATTTAATAATTCTTCTTCGCTTAAACGCAAGGAACAATTTTAGTGAATTTAATTCAATTAGATTCAAAATATCAATAAAACGTCTGAAAACTAATAAATGCTATTCAGGCAATAGAAAATATTCAAACGCACATGAGTCAAGTTATCGAACAAAGAAATGATTTTATGACTTTCTAATATTAATTTGGCAGTATGCTGAACTTACTCTGACGTACAGTGCGTTCTCTTAACCAAAAATTCCGCCGACGGTCCTTCGATAAGTCTAAAAAATGCGCGAGAATTGCAATTGAATTACATTTTAGGAGAGTCGCTTCCACGCCGACAAATTTAGATTCGTCAACTGAAAATTGACAGAGCTTTTTAAAAACTATAAAAACTAACTTACTCAATCTATGTGTTTATAAAAAAAAACTCGATTGGAAATTACATCCGAGTGATGAGCATGCATTACGAAAAATACAACATATTATTTATTTTAATTTTTTTTTTTGTAGATTTTAACAAATTTCGACTAATCAAACTGATCAAGATCTGATTAAGTTTTTGAGTACCGCACTGTTTGTATGGCAGTAAGGATTCGGTTAAACTAGCCGATAAAATTCTACAGGATTAAAAAGAAAGTAACTGTATAATAACTTAATTAACTTGACGATATGACATAGTATATCTTCATTATTTATAATTAAAAAAAAAGTAGGAGAATATTTCAAAATAGTAAAACTATTAGTGCGATACTTAAAAAATCAATCAAAGCAATTAACTCTACTCCGCTAACATATCTCTGTATTTTTTTTCTTTTTGCTTTTTCATCAATCGCATCTATAGCAAACGCAATTTGCTCGGCTTGTGTTGTCGAATACAACTTTGCACACGCGCTACAATATTTTCACGATTACAAATATATAAATACGTGTTAATTAAAAAAAATAAAGGAGAAGAAAAACGTATAAACAGAAACGAACGCCACGCACTGCGGCGACGCGCACGTCTCGCTGGCGCAAGAGAAGAAAGAAATAATAGAAATCAAAAAGTAGAGAAAGAATAAAATTACAACAATGAAGGTAATATAAATAAAAGCTAGTCCGTCCAGTTGGCATATTTCGCACAAACGACGAAGTCACTGCTTACTGGCATTTTTAATTTGCTAAATGGTTGATTTTTACGTTATAGATATACAAATTCGCTATTAAAACTTTCAGTTTTAAACATCATCCTTTTTATCTCGTCATCATCATCACGATAGAATCTATTCGTTTAATATAATAAATTGAACACTCGACGAAAGTCCGACCATCGGCTCGCATGCGGCTCTTCCCCGTAGCCTTCTCTCTCTCTCTTTCTCTCTCTCTCTCTCTTTCAACCCCTCTCTTTTTCGCTCTTACTGCTTTACTTTACGAAAATAAATTCTAAAGAGATATTAATACCGGCGAAGGGGACGAGCCGAGGCGAGGAGTCGCTTAGAGATTCGTCGTGCCGATCTTTTTTTTTCGTTATATATTTTTAAATGTTATTAATTTTTTTTGTATTTGCAACAAGGGAGATTACTCTCAGTGATACCCTTGGCTATTTTATATATATATATATGTATAATATATTCATATATATGATTAGTTCGGCGCAATTATCAAAGGAAAACGAAGCTATACACTTTTTTCTCTGTGTCTCTGCTGTCGAGATTCGCAAAAGTTAAAAGTCATCGCCTCCTGTGTGTGTAAGTGTGTGTGTATGTGTGTGTATTTGTTTATATGTAATATGATTAGTGATTTTTTTCCTCAATTGCCTAAACTTCTTACGCTTACTCGCTATCACACTTGTCGTTTTTTCTTTTTTTTTACTCTTTTAGCTAAATTTACTGACGGTATTTATTGTAACAAATCCGAGATATTTAAGTAACATCTTTTATTTATACAGGTAATTTTTTTAAGTATTTTTCTCTTTACTTATTATGCAAAAATTTACTTTACGTACATATGTTCATGGAAAAATCATTTTAGAATTATAAATAATTCTATTAGTGAGTTTAATTTATTTCTTTCGTGAATTGCAAAAATGGTATCTATTCAGCCATTACTTATAAGTTATGCTTTTATTTACAAGTTAAAATATCTTTACTCATTGATGCTTGCTGTATATGAAAAAAAAAAATGTAATTCAATCACAATACGTTAGTTTTGTTTTTCTTCCACTCTTATTTCGTAACACTCGAAGTGGCATTTGTATTTTGTTTATTACTTTTTTCGAGGTGTGAATTCGTCTTACGTCGTGTAAAGTTCTATGTACAGTGCTTGTATTTTCTTTTGCATAATTACTTATAAATATAACAATTCGGTTGCCTCTTTAAGCAGAAAAAGAAGTGACAATGTAACAATAATCGTACAAAAAATATAATAAAAACGTGTTATTTATTCACTTTTATATAGGCCTTTCCGAAAAAGAAGAAGAAATGACTCTTGAAATAAGAAAAGCTTGTATTAAAACTGTAAACGTTAACCAAATTTGCTTCTCCGTTTAAATATATAGTCGACATTCACCGGATATAGGTAGCCTAAAAAGTGAATCTCTTTCTTTTCCTTACATGAATAAAAAAAAAACAAAACTTTTCTAGTGATGAATCTTTCTCGCTAATAATCTATCCCATTAACTATACGTCATCTCAATTCTACGTACGAAATTTCAATGCAACATACACTTATGATTAAAAATTAAGTATATATTTATATTATCTCATGTAGAAAATGAATTGCCTTTACAAATGAAAACGCGAGTTATCCTTTTCTTTCTATCTAATATTTAGTTTCATTAAGATTTGTGATAGTCATTTGCAGTCAGTCGAGAACTCGTTTAATAATCCTATAGCAACAATGAATAAAAATGCTGCACGCGCTTATTTCACGCCGAAAGATATTATAATGATCGTGGTTTTTCTCTCTCTCTCTCTCTCTCTCTCTCTCTCTTTCTATCAAAGTAAATGACAAGGATTCCCTCGTTCACATACGTACGAATGTACTATGAACACAAGAATAAAACGGTTTGATTTATTTCATTCGGTTAAGTTATTGGCAACACCGTAGGTGCGATCGAAAATCACACTTGCTAGCCACAATCTCATACGTAACGCGCTTTAAAATAATAGTTGTACCAATTTTTCGCGAAAAAGAATACCTATTGACGGGTTTTCTGCGCGCGGTTTGAAACGAGAGAGAAAAATAATATATAGCGATTGGAGAAGAGGGAGAATGATAGTAATAAATATACTGGATCACGAACTATGTGAAAAAGAAAAGAAAAGAACTGTCTCAGTTTACTTAACAAAACACATTTGGCATTAAAGTCTTTCACTTCCTCTTCGCGATTGCATTTTGTTTCGTACACAACTGTCTACTACATCTACGAAACTTTATATTATATATAAATTGACGCGCAGGCGAGAAGAAGAAAGGAAAAAAATTTGCACCTATAACTTAATGACTTGACATAGTAGTATATTCTCAGCTCTTCCACTTTAATCTTGCTCCGTCCTCTCATACTGATCGAACTCGCAATTTCGTATTCTTTTTTTTTGTCACTTTTCTCTTAAATTACACAACACAAGCATCGTACCTATTTTCCACACATCGAAAATAGCGTTGCTATATATTCAACATAAGGCAAAAATCTCGTTTACCCTCTCATTCTCTCACGCGCACTCGACTTTTGTCACATCACATTTAAAATCCCTCTCTCACTCACTGTATCATATAGAAGACGTAAGGAATGCGCCCGCAATATATATATATATATATATATATATACTCTATCGTTCTTTGTATATGTATATATAAGTTTATATTATCTTTTTTTTTCCTTTTTTTTTTTCATTCTGTTTTCTCGGCTCTGTCCACTCTCGCCCTTTATGCACGCACGCCTAAGACGGGATAAAGGACAGCGACGGAGCTGGCAGGAGAGACGCAACAACACAACACTTGCTTGGGGGATGGAGAACTTGGGGGGCTCTTACTGGAGTGCATATATATATATATATATATATATATATATAGAGCTTTTTTATTGCGGATATGCGTCCAGGCTGATTACGCCCTCTCAACGACGACGACCTCTCGTTATTTGCTTTTTTTCCTAATCGTGTCTTTTGCGTTTTATTTTTTTTTTTCTCATTGTTTTTCTCTATTTGCAACAACGTTATAGAGCAACGCTATGAGTTCAGTTTTTCTCAATCTCTTTCTCTCTGTTTTTTTCTCGTCGACGTTTGATTGGTGTGTTTCACGAGTACGTCATTCGATCACCCTAAAAAGACAGTTTCCTATTTTAATTCCCATTTTCTTACTTTTATGTTGGCATTTATTTTCATCATTATTTATCTATTTTATGGCATCAGAGATGGGCATGTTGTAGTCAAGAGGTAAGAGAATGATATGAAATATTTTAATAACTTAGATTTCTAACTGATATTTATATTAAAAGATTTAGCACTATAGGTTGCTTATTAAAAAAGTATTGTAAAATGGAAGAAACTTTGTCCTTAAGTTTAAAATTTAATTTAAAGTATTAAAAATGTTCTGCACGGTTTAATAAAATAAAATGCTATTATATTTTATATTTACAAATTTTTACAAATATTATTATATTTTTCTAAATTTATACTTTAACAAATCCTAGTTAGCTTTTGCCCATCTTTGATATTATTTTTTACATGCACAGTCTCTGACAGATGAAGCGATTAGCAAAGTCTTTTTTTCTAATCCAGTAAAAATCTATTTATAGAAATTTAAAGAAACTCTATATCACTTTACTTATCAATATTTAACAATTGTGACGAGATATATATTATGATTAATTTTAATAAATGTGACTTTACTTTTCGTAACATGTGACATGACCATTAATCAGAGATAAATCAATCCAAAACAAATTCTAAATTAACATCGAAAATTCAACAAAATTTTAGAAGCATACCTAATTTTATCAAAAATACTTTCATTAGAAAATCTTAAGGATTTTCAAATTTGTAATCAAATTAGATTTTTTTAGAATCGACTTATCTCCTATGAATACTTTAATACATTATTTTAATATATATATATATTAATAATGAGAATCGAAAATTTGAAAATGATCGTCACAACATAGATTAAACTACTAATATTAATACGTATGCATAGGAGTGGGATTTCAATGAAGTAAATAGGCTACTCAACGATTTGTCAGTGAAAAACTTTTCAAGATTGAATTGAAAAGGAAACATTTAAGAAATGGAGAACATAAGGACTCTGTTCGAGTGTTACGATGTATTATCGGAGGCCATAAACGAAAATCAGAGAATTAAGTACATGATGCATCAAAAACCAATTGCTTACAAAAACTACTACAAAGAATAATATCAGTCTATTATCAAAGTCGAATGTCATCAGAGAAAAACAAACAAAGAGATTGGCAAGAAATGACTGGGCTTTTTTTACAAACTATGAACAACTTGTTTTTTTAAATAATCAAAGATATTTATTACAATTTTAACATTAAAAAATGCTTACAATAATTTTTCCTATGATTCTTGATTACAAAAATTAGCGTACAAAATTTTAAGAATAAAATGATTTCGTATAAAAATTAGATGAATCATTTGTTATTAAAAAATTTTACCTTAATATGCAAAAT
Organism: Torymus auratus; assembly: GCA_900474315.1. NCBI lineage: Eukaryota > Metazoa > Arthropoda > Insecta > Hymenoptera > Torymidae > Torymus > Torymus auratus. The sequence continues at coordinate 9,082 of UXGD01001209.1, read as the reverse complement.
AGATATTACAACGATTTAGTCATTTCAAACCATGTGGATATCGCAAAGTTTCATGCGAGCAAAGGCAACCATCCAAAATCTACTTTATGCTTCATTGTTAACAATAAAAAACGCGTTTTATATTTATTTATTTATACGTATAACAATTTACGTAAGTTTTGTTAGCAGAGTTACGCGACTTTACGGTTTCACGTTTAGATTAACGTTTATTTCATGTTTTGGATAAAGTAGTCCTTTAACCGACTCTAGGCCGAGTAAGATAAATGCATCAGTAATTGACTGATACACACGATCAAAATGGGTTTTCATATTTTTGTGTAATTTATTAATAAATAAAAATAGACAGATATATATTAAAAAATTATAAAGTTTATTAACAAATAATACTACATAATGTCAAAGATGTTGAAATAAATACAATATGCAGTAATGTATTCGGGTGTTTCTAATAAAATAATCGTGATAGTAATACTTTCGCGTACAATACTCTAATTTTTTTTTTTTTTTTTTTTTTCTTTATGTGCATAAATAATTTTCGCTGTTGAGAAGACCAATTTCCATTTGAACAATTTTACGTAGGTTCGCCATTGTGCTTCCTTCGTTGATTTTACATGATAATAATTCTTTGTAATATAATTTAAAAAATACAGAAAACAAAAAGCTAATTAACAAAATAAAATTCATCATACAACATTTGCCATAGTTTAATAAATCTTGCAAAACATCTCATCTTCTCAAAGCTACTAATCAGATATTACACTTTTTTATAACTCGAGAAAGTCACAATGCCAAGTTAAATTTCCTAAACATAAATCTACTTATTTTTATCTTTTATCAAAAAAGTAACTTAAAAGGAAGAACATTTAAGATTGCATAACATAGCTGTATACAAAATTATCAGTCAATTACTGCGACATTCTAGTCGCCCTATAATTATTTTTCCTAAGACCTCAGGCACAGAGATCCAAAACTGTATCTATATTTACAGTGAACGAGTTCTTCGTTGAAAGTAAAAAAAAATAAATATATCTCTCGTGCATAACGAGTTTACTATTTACAAAGTTGTATTATCACTCATTTTTTTTATCTTATTGCGCGAGTGTGTCTCGATAAAAAAAGGTAATAAAGTGCACCTCCACGAACTTGGCCATTTACAGCGTAATCATTTGCATTTTTAGAAGAATATTTGCGGTGACGAACCGTAGCTCGTCTGTATAAAGTTCCTAGCTGGGAATCCCTCGACGGTGTCGCCCGAATCAGTATTATGATCGACGGCTTTGTAAAATCGGTCCGGCTAAAATATAAGAAAGAAAGAAATGCTCGATTAAAATCCAATTTTTGTTTAAGCTAACGTCGCGAAAATTTTGAGAAAGGAAGATGAGGAAAGGAGTAGATGCGTCGCTTAGTCACGTTTTTTCTTCCTTTGCCTTCATTGCCTTTCCCGAAAAGAAATTTTTAAGGCGAAGGCATCCAATCTTCAAATAAGGTTAAAAATAATTTAAAAACATGTAAAGAAAAGTATCTAAAGCGACTGAGTAATACGCTACTATAAAATATTTTATGAAATTATACTTATTAACTTAAACACTTATAAACTATGTAAGCTCACATTTTTTTTTATCTGCTCCAAATTTGTTTAAAATTTGAAGTTAGCAGAATTAGCTAGAATATTAAATTTTAAAAACATTATAATTAATTTCTTAAACAACTATAGAAACAGAATAAACTTATACTATTAAAAGTGAAAGTCATTCAAATAAAAGTAATAATCATTATTGAATATTCGTATTACTCACTCGATGAAGTCTTCACATACTTCTAAATATCTAAATAATAAATAATAAAACTAATTTCTACAAAAATTTATAGAACCGACTAAAGACAAGATAACGTGCGGGACGAGTAAAGTATATGAGAGAACAACAAAAAATATTAGAAGAAGCTTCACTCTATGGTTTTGATGCACAAAAATAAAAGGCAAAGGTACTCAAATATGTATATGCATAACAAACGTGACAGATGTTTAAGGCCTACGATAATGCAATTTCAGATTTCAAGAGATCATGCAGGAAAACGATATCTTAAAATCTTGAAGAAAATCAATTTTTTAACCACTAAATTTTTGTACGTATAGTAAGGTAAAATTCACTACTTAAAGAGAAATCGACGTGCAGGTACTACTGAGTAATTGGCGTTAGAAGAGTTTAGGCATTTGTGGGTTTGTTTTCATTAACCTTTTTGTTCGGTGTCTACATAACTCAGCCTACAGTTTTCATGAGTTTATTATAAATTAGTGTAGAAAAATAAAATATAAAATACACTATTTTTTTTTACAAAATTTTTTATATTTATAGTATCACATTTTTTGTAACAAACATTTCAGTTTCGCATAGAAAAAACCTACTTCACTATTATTAATCTTTCGGCGATGATAAATGTGTATGTATTCTGTCAGCAGACTTTCCGTGACGAAATCGCAAACTGAACTTTAAGCTTCACGCAAATTATACTAATGAATAATTAATTTTTTTCGATTTTTATTTTAAATAAAATTGCAATATTTAAAAAACTCCCATATCCGATTTTGTAACCTAACATGATCTAAAATCCGTAATTTGTACATAGATAAAATTATATATAAATACATAACTTACTTAAAAATTTACACACCGCATTCACACAAAAACATACGTTAAAAAATATTTTTAGTCTTCTCTTCCAGAAGTCTTTTCTTATTAGAAAGCACTTCTATTTCTTATAAAATATATATAATAGAAAATATCTCATTTCTCTCTTTAGAACCAGAGAAAGTTACAATATTAATGTATTTATACATCTCTAGTAGTGCAAATCACAGTCAGCAATAAAAAAATCCTGAGTATGTGTGCAAAGGATGAAAAATTGAATGATTGATTGATTCAGTTAAAATATAAAATCAGCTATTCTATTATTAAAATATACTTGATTATTTTGCACTTTAATGTAAAGAGACTAATAGTTCTTTTACAATATTTGCTTATGAGATTGCACAAAATCAAACGCCCTGCATTTAACAATGAACAACTGAAAAGCCTAAAAGTGTCCCAATATCAGACTGTAAAAACAATAATTATAATATAATATTATAACAATAAATATTAAAATTATTAGAAACAATAACAAAGAAACATAATTTATTGAAATAAATTTTAAACTGAATCAGAGTCAAAGTAACTTTTGTAAAAATAAAAAACATGCTTCATGTTACATAAAATCAAATAATTAACTTCAAGAATATAGAAGTCATTATCGGGACACATGACTTCTCATTAAAATAAAATTTGATAAAATTCTCTTTAAAAATGTAACAAAAAGATCTCTAAAACTTCTGGTTCTAAGCTATTAAGTTAAAATTGCACTTTACCAACAAAATATTTATGAGGGGCGATAACTTTCTAATATTTTGCGTATTTCGACTCGAGTTTAAACCCGGCGTATTTTTCTCAATTCAATAATAAAGGACTTAAAAATCTCGGCATATATAGAGAAGACACATTCTAATAAATATTAATAACTATTTTAAGGCGAGTTGATGTCCTTAATGTTAATTAACTTACTTAAGTCATAGAAAAATCAAAGTTTTCCAGTTATTTCTTTCAATTATCCTATTAAGTTAACTTAAATTTTTTTTTATGTAATTTATCTTTATTTTACCATAACCATACTAGTTTTTTTTTCTCTTTTTTCTGTACTTTATAAACTCCAACGCCAACCAAAAATTCGCAAGAAAAATTTCTCCACAATTTACCAAATTTTTTCACAACATTTTTGCTTATATCAAATGTTTACTGAACCACTATCCAAAATTCTATGTCAAAAAATTAATTTTTCAAGATTTTAAGCTTATCTTACACTATTTATACAGTACTTTTAGGTGCAAAAGTAAAAGACATCAGTCGCAAGGCACAAACTAGACAACAAAAACACGCGTTGATATACTACAGTGTTCTAGAATCAACACAAATAAGGTTGCAAAATAAAAAAATCAAGAAAATAGAAAAAGAAAGTGTTTCGTACAGTAATACATCTACAACTAAAAGAGAGAGGCTAGGTTTGTCAATCTGCGTGTTTCTACTGAGAGATGTGCGGTTGAGAAGATCAGCTTTAAAATCTATTTCTAGCATTTTTTGCGTAAATAAATAATACTCATGTACAACCATTGTTAATCGATGCAGTATTAAAAAAATATAGATATCCTTGTAACGGTAAAAATCAACAAAAAATAATTTCTGTTATAAATAAAGTTTTTTGTACTGCACCAAAAAAGCTGCCACAATGAAAATAAAGCTGCCTCTAGACTAAGATTTGCAGCAGGAGCTTCTCAACCGAAGAAAAAACGTAAAATAAAAAATAAAATAAAAAAAAGATAAAAAAAAATAAAAATAAAACAAAAAAATTAAGAATAGACTCTCGCAAACATAAAAAAGACATCTACGTATCTAAATATAATAATAAAAAAAGTGTATGTGTGTAGGCAGCAGTACGCGTTCGTCTACTCTGGTGGCGGGGGAGGTGGTGGCGAGGAACTGGGTGGAGGACCACTGGGCAGAGGTGGTGGCGGGGGTTGCGAGGTGACAGCCGCCAGGGCGGATTCCTCCGGCGTGTGCCTCGCAGCGAACGGCGGTGGCGGCACACTCGTGTCAATTTGGCCGTCGGCTGTCATCATGAAGTTGCCTGTCGGCGCCGCAGCCGGATACATCGCCGCCGCCACGTACTGTGCCTGCTGCTGGTACTGATAATACATCCCAGGATCGTAAATAGACGGCGTGTAGCCGACGGCGAAGACGGCGGGCGGCGGCGCCTGCATGGCTGGGCCATGGTAGCCCGGGAAGGGATAATGCGGATGATGCGGGGGTCGGGGATGGCGCATGAACGCCGGGGACGGTGGAGATTGACGCTGCTGCTGGTAGCCACGGTAGCCGCCGGGCGGCTCGCGCATCTGTTGGCCCGGATAGCGCTGATACGGATACGGGGGATGTCGGGGTCCTACCCCTCTTCCGCCTCCACGTACCTTATCATTGCCGCTCGCATTGTATGACGAGCTGTGCCGTCCGTTCTGCCTCTCGTTCGGTCGCTGCTGTTGTTGGTGTGTCGGGTGCTGCTGCTGCTGTTTCTTTGCAGGTGGCATACCTGATCCGTCGTGGCCTTCGGAGCGGTCACGCTTCCGACTGCTGGTACTGCCAGTTCCGCCGCTGCTACTGTTTTGTGACGAGGGCGCGGTGCGGATCTTGATCTTGAGCGGGGCCTGTTCTGGCTCAGTTTCAGCAGGCTGAGGTGCAGGCACCGTTACCTTCAGGCGATCCTTGGGGATCTTGATTTTGAGACTACTGCCAATCGATGAGGAGGCCGAGGTGCCGAGTGATTCAGAGCTAAGATTAATCTTATCCTTGGGTATAGTGATTTTGATGGGCTCAGCGCCGAGTGCAGCTCCACCGCTACTCGCGCTGCTACCCTCTTCAGTCTTGTGATTCTTGCTTTTCTCACTCTTCTCGCGGTGCTTCTCCTTGTCCTTATCTCTGTGTCTATGCTTGTGCTTGTCCTTGGACTTGTCCTTGTGCTTGTGCTTCTTCTTCTCCTTCTTCTTTTCACTCTTGCTGCGATGCTCAGACTTCTTCTCAGACTCGATAGTGACCGTGGCCACAGGTACTGGTGCCGCAGTCGTCGTGGGCACATCAATAGTGCATTGGATCGGCGGAGGAGCTAGCTCGCTCATGTCCACCGTTGAAGGCAAAGAAGGCTCTGGTTGCATTTGCTGCATGTGCAGTGCTGACATTTTCTCATTCTGCACGTGCTGCTGTGTCTGCTCATAGCTAGAGACTTGCAGAAGCGATGGCATAGCTAAAGGCTCTTGCAGCAGTGCGCTAATGCTCTGCGCTGACTTGAGAGGTGAGAAGGTATCTTGCTTCACAGTGCTCATATCGAGTTCACTGGACATCTCGCTCTTGAACGCAGCTTGATCCTGGAATGAGTTGAAATTATCGAGCTTCGACTCGTCCTTCATGAACATGAGATCTGATGGCATTTCGTTACTCAGGATGTCTTCAGGCAACTCAGGCTTCACGAGGAAGCTGTTGGGATCAATTGTCGAGTACTCGTGCTTCACTACATTCGTGACCAGTCCATTACTCAGTCCATGATGATGCTGCTTGTGTTGTCGCTGATTGACAGAGTTCAGCGTATCATCAAAAGGCTTCATGAGCTCGGAATGAGATTTAATGTCCATCTTGCTCTCTTTGGGCTGCACAAGTTCAGGCATGCGATTGTTGCTAGCCAATCCGGCTGGTTCGTGAGCACTGCTGAAGCTCGAAACAAATCTGCGAGAGTGCGCCTCCATGATCTGCTGTTTGTTTTCCAGTTCGATCGAAGCAACTGCAGCGGCTGTGGCGTCGTTCATCATGTTGATGTTGCTACTGCTACTGCTGCTGCGATGCTTCTGCGATGAAGAGGAACTGTTAGAGAGCCGGTTCTGCTTTTGCGACGAGGAAGTCTGCTCTGTGCTGCTGGTCGTCTGCATCGAGTTGGGACTTGAGAAGGACGGCATATCAAATTTGGGCATCGCAGGTGACGTCCTCGGCTTCTGCTTCAGCTTCTGCGTGTGAGAAGACTCCTTTGGCGACGGGGAAGGCGTGGGAGTCTTTTCAGGACTGAATAATGATCTATGCTTGACAACCGGCGGGGCAGTCTGCACCGGATTGTCTTGCTCCATGAGTCGTGGCCTCTTGCTGTCTGGCCTCGTCATGTCACTATTGTTCAGAGTGGGCAGCGAGAACGAAGAAGAACTGCCATTCTTGACTGGCATCATTTGGCTACTGCTGCTGCTGCTGCTCTTGGAGCTCATCGATTTCTGTGACATTTGCGCTGCTGAGACTGGAGCATTTGGCGACTTATCAACCGTGAAGGCCGTTTGACTAACATTGAGCTGTTTGGAGTCAACCATTGGCAGAGCTGACGTCTGCGTGGCATTGATACTCGGCATCGGCTTCTCCGCTTGATGGCCGTATCTGGACGAGTGATGCGAGCTCTTCAACATCATCGCAGCGTAGTCTTCCTTCATCTGCTCGGCTCTGGGCTTCGGTGGTGGCAGAGGCTTTTCGATCAATTTCCTTACCTCTTCGCTCTTTTGCTCGAAAATGTCTGGCTTCCTGGAGGAAGAGGATGACGACCTCGACGTTGGGTCACCGTACTTGGCATAAGGCTTGGCATCTTTTTGCGGGGGCATCTGCCCCTGCTTCTGATGCCTCAGATCGTTGGGGCGGCTATCGTGTGACTTACTATGTACATTATTCGACAGCTTTTCAGGTGGATGGACCGTTCCTGATTCACCTGTGACACTAGGTTCAACTGGGTTCTCTACAGCGTGGACAAAGCCGTAGCTATCCCTGCTGGACATTCTTTGTCTGTCTCTGTTAGGATCTCGAGACTGGCTGCTACTACTTCCGCCAGATGGCCGCTGTGGCATCATTTGCGAGGATTTGACGTCCTGTCGCGAGTGATGGTGATTATGATGCGGAGGCTGCTTCATGCTGGAGGAAGATGAGCTAGAGTGCTTGTTAGGCATGTTGTTGCTACTACTGCTCGCAGAAGGTTGTTTGTGGTGATGTGAATGGTGCTTAGGATCCGCGCTGCTAGCGGCCGTCGAAGAGAAAGAGCTCTGCCCTGCAGCTTTCTCTCGTTCCATTCGCTCACGCTCCTTCTTCTCGCGATACTCTCGGTAATCAACGGAAGTGCGGCCAGACATCGAGCTAGATCGTCTAGTAGGATCTGCAGCGTCAGGTCTGTCCGGATGGGCCGGCCGACCGGATTGGAAGCTAAGACCTCCGTCTGAATTCGCCGGTGATAGCACCTTGCGTGGTTCCATGTCCTAAAATATTGAAAAGGAAATTGTACTATTTTTGTTTTAAGTTCTATGGTTTTCACCATTAAGATTATAAATTTCGCGAGTTTTAAATTCATCATCAATAAGAAATAAAGTTTATGTAATGATGGTTTGAAATTTATATTGGCTTTATATGTTAAAAATGAAAAAAAAAAATACTTTCAAAAGGTGTATTGGTGATGGTGGAATGGCTCATATTTGGACTTTGGCTTGCCGAAATGCTTTTGATTTTTCTTTTAAGCCTTGAAGGACACTTATCAAATATGTGTAGGAATTCATCAGTCAGAGTCTTAAGCCATTCGCCTGTTACTGCCTTATCCACATACCAGAACCAATCTTTACCCTCATTACTCTGGGGTATCTGCAAATAAATAAAAAAAATGTTAACAAATCTGTCATTATTTCTACCCTATTAAAGAGCAGATATTATATTGAATTGAAATACTTACTTCCCAGTTGCTCCACTTGCAGGCTAGATGTATGCAAAAGCATGCAACTACTGTTGGTTTGTATTGCAAACACATGGTTGTCAAATGCAAGCTGTAAAAAAAAATTTGAAATTAACAACATAAAATTGGATGAAGCTGAAATATATAAAAATCATCAAGTACTTTGAATGAATTAACTGAAAATTTAAGTGGAAATAATGTTTTGTCACTCAAAATTCTCAGTTACAATCGTTCCAGAGTGGATCGTTTATGATTTGAAGATTGTTGAAGGTAAGAATAAAAAGATATGTTTTCCTACCTGTTAGATGCCATGAAGTATGATGTTTGTGCCAGATCTTTGCTTGCTGAAAATTTTAAAAATGCTATGAATAATATTATTCATATATATTATAATTATTAGTTTCAACTTTTCTGATAACTGAATATTAATTATGAAAAGTTAAATAAAATTTACCTTTAACAAGATGGCAACATCTTACAACATGTGTATGTGGATGATCAATGGCTACATCGAACCCAAGGGTTTGAAGCAAAACATTCTCATTGAAAACCAAGTCAGCTGCTTGCTCCAGATATGCCTGGAATTACAAAATTACAAAAATATAAAATATATACATAAAAAATTATTTTTATTTTAATAGAATAGTACATTACGATACGTGTGACTTAAGTGGCCCATCATTGCACGGCGTGAAGTTAGCGCCCGAGCGCAGCGAGG
>UXGD01001208.1:0-38079 GCA_900474315.1 Torymus auratus | reverse complement strand
ATGTGGTTGTCGTATGTAAAAACAGCTACATAAGCTTCGTTTTTGGTAAAAAGAAAAAACGCGAAAAACAATACTTGCGTTACAAAAAATATGGTGTGCACCAAGGGCTAAGTGGGCTTTAACTCGTAGCTCGTTACTAGAATCGACTTTACGACATACCATTACCCATTAAAAAGTAAACCGTACAGTCCTCTTGAATAATGACATTAACCCTTTAAAAGGTGTCCCTTTCAAAGTTTCCCGATAAACACAAACCATCTAGCACCCAAATGAACCAGACACAACACACCCACCCTAAAAGCCCCCACAGCTATCTCTGCCCTCGCACAAAAAGAAGAGAAACGTACACCTACACACACAGCTCCAGCCACGTGTGAAGCAGCGCACACAGCCGGGGCAATTCATTTGTAAGACAAAGGGCCTCTCGAGCACTTAAACGGGGGAAGAGAGGTAGAGAGAGAGAGGACGAGGGGTCGGGTAGAGCTCAGACCACCTCCTCGTCGTACCACTACTACCCCGAAGCAGAAAACTTTGGCGACACGTACTCGCATTGCCGTCACGTCTCGGCCGGGCAAACCTAATAGACGTCTCTCCCTCTAGCTCACACTCGCACTTGCTGTCCCTTTCCCAGCCTCGAAAAGAGCCGCGCGCCGGGCGGGGAGCGATATATCCGGAGAGCTACTGGCATTCATATCCAGAGCGGATTTCAGTCGGTCGGTCAAGCATGCGCGTATAGTCGTCCTCGCTCCCGAGAAAAAGAGAGTATTGAATGCGAGAGCGAGAGAGATATTTTTTAGTGGGGATGAGCTGCCCGCCTAATCCAGTCCCCAGGAAACACACACACACGTAGAGCGCGCGACCAAGCGACAAGGAGAGAGGAAGAATTTCAGAGGCTTTATTTTTCGAGTGAGATCGGCCGGGGGGCTATCGGGTTAATAAAATGCAAGGAGCCGGGCAAGCGTAAAACGGGAGATTACGATAAGCGCGAGTGCGCGAGGACAGGAGAAGAGAGAAAGAGAGAGGAAGACACTGATGCGGGGAATTGATCGAAAAGGCTGAAAAGAAGGGAAGCGCGCGCGATATTACGTGGACACCGCACCGAGCAGCGCCTGAATAATATCACCGCGCGTTGCTGTGGAGGGAGAAATTCAATTTCGGTAAATATCCGACCAGCAGTTACGGCGAATCTCTTATTCGACGTTTTTCCTCTCGCTCTCTCTCTTTCTCTCTTCCCCTTTTTGTTTACCCAGCTTATTTTTAAAATACATTTTTTGCACTTGACGGGAGCGGCGCGTCGGTGAATCGATATACCAGCCGCAGCGCTCATATATTAATTAATCGGGGGGAAATTCGCGAGTGTGCACGCATGCGAATTTCGTTAAAGTTTTGAATTTCGTAGCGCGTTCAAAGTGAAAATTCGTGTAAGTTAGAAACAAGTGTGCAAGGCCAAAGTTGGCCAAGTTTGCAATGACGCGAAGTTGCAGGTTTTAGTTGTACAAGAAGATTGTTTATAAGGTAGATAAGAAACGGCATTAAGACTGTTTTTGATTAAGGAAACTCTCGTCGTGAAGAGAGAATTAATGTAATTGAAAGCGTAATGAGCGAGAGTATATGTTGGGAGATGCGTTGTGACATTCAAGTGAAAGAGATTACGTATGGTCAGGCGGCTTTCATTATATTTTTCTTAAAATTAAACTTTAATTAGTTTATATCACAGAGATGTGTAATTTAATTCATCTTGTTTAAAAACTAGTTACAAAGTGAAGCATCATCATGAAAACTTACTTTTCCAGAGTAACCTGGGCACTTTATAATTAAAATGAATTACCTACAATTTTCATATTAAACCTGCTTATATACTGGAACTTCTCGTATAATTACATTTACTTACTAGGAGATGCTACGAACTCCGGATCATGGATTTTGCTCAAACTTTGCGATGTGTTTTTCGATGTAGAAATATAAAGATAGCTGCAATATTAGACCCTATAACCCCCCATTTATCTCTCCGGATTCTTAAAAATGATTTCAAAAATAGAAAATAAAACTAGATAAAACTAGATATAATGCACTGTTTATTTTGATGCACTTTCGATGCTCTATTTTAAACTTTTATAACTTTGGAAGGAACCAATATTTTTTAATTCTTAAAAAAGCAAATTAAAGCTCGTTTGCTCTAGTTTTATATTCTATTTTTGAAATTATACTTTAGACTCCTCAGAGTTAAGTGGTAGGCTTTTTTCAAGTCTTTTTTCAAAATAAAGCTAAAAATGCGCAGAACTTGAGTTTTTTTAGCATTACGGTCTAATATTGCAGCTTTCTTCATATTTCTACATCCAAAAACATATAGCAAAGTTTGAGCCGAATCCGTGATCCGGATCCCTTAGCCTCTCCTAGTTAGCACACCGAATGTAGTAATAATCTGCCTTACCCCAAGTATTCGTACAACCCAAAATAAACACGTCCAACCAAAAACTCGCTCAACCATACGTACACTAAATTACATTAAAACTTTCATCTCCTCTTTGTAAAATCAAATCGCATACACATACACGTATACTCTCTCGCCCCTCGCTCGTAACGTTTCACTTCCTCTCCTACTCCTCCGCATACTATACGCGCGATCCCTTACTTACGACTTACGAGGGCGCGCGAGCGCTACAGCCGAAAGTCCTCATCTGGTCCTGCGGCAAGAGAGAGAGAGAGAGGGTGGGAGGGGGAAAGAGATATACAGAGGGATGCAAATGCAACGTACACTGCGTGTGGACCTTGGGCGCGTTCAAATTCGCGTCACGTGCGGCAGCGTTTAGTAAGCAAGCGACGTAGATTACGTAGCGCCTACAAACAGTCGACTTACGTATATATACACGCGCTGAGCGAGGGAGAGAGCTAGCTACCGTAGCGAGCTGAGAGAGAGAGAGAGAACGCGTGTGTACCCAGAAGCAGCGCTCGCGCGAGGAGAACCATAGACTATGTACTCGGCTTAATTCATGACTAGTGCCGCCCGCTCGACGTAGACGTTTGGCGTACGCCACTCGCACCAGTCTCTCTCTCTCTCTCCGTATATGTATGTATATGTATACGTAGGGGTAGGTAACGGTGTTGGCGCAGCTAAACTAACGATCAAAAATCACGAGTCGTTACGCCCGCGCGAGTTTGCGATCGCGGCTGCAGTGCGGAGGAAGACGAGAGGTTTGCGCAAGGGCTCTCTCGCAAGCTTGATGAGATTGTTCTGAAGTGGCTTGTGCTGGTAGGCGAGATGTTTTGGCTGTTTTTTTCTTTTGCAATGGACGGTGCCGACCCATTTTGATGTTTCATCGAGTTTACCAGATTTTCGGTAAATGGAACATCTCCGTCATAGATGGAATTGGATTTTCAATATTGGACGATCGGAATTATATAGTACTAAGATAATAAAATTATTATAGCCACAGTTTCAATACGAAAATAATATGTATGTGTTTTACATTTATAGATTGAAATAGGCTATACCGCATGCTGTGTCTTCCTTACCGGGATAATAAATCGCCGATGGTAATAATAATATAGAATGAGGAGAATAAGATTGTAATAAAAATTACGATGACTATTATTGTAAAAGTGTAAAATAAATTATCAACAAAATCGCGACAATTTATGATATGGAAATCGTCGTATAAATAACGGTATAGGGATATTGGCACAATAATTCGCAATTTTAGCAAATATAATGTAATACCTCTTTTATTATATATTATGCAGAGAAATTGTCTGGACCATTACAAAACCATAGACAAAAATGAATGCATTTGTTTTGTATCTATTATTGTGAATTTGAGAACAAAAATAATATAAACTCTAGCCTTACTCTGGTAGTTTATTTCCAGAGAAAAGGTATTCAACTCTCATTTAGCGACTCTATATTGAAAACAAAATCGAAGTAAAATATATCATACTCTCTCAAAATACACAAAACAAGGCCAATTCTCTGAAAACCAACCTCATCTACAAAGAATTTCATCCTATATACTACTATAATCACGGACTCTCTATTTTTCTCTTAGAAAATGCGAACACCGCGATCGTCCATTCGCCTCACCATCCAAATCCCCTTTCCTCTTCGATTGAGAAGCGACCGACGCGTGTCGAACACGGAAACGCTCTCTCTCTCTCTCTCTTCAAAACTTGCGAAAGTGCAGCAGCGTACCAAAGTCCTCCGCGTTATGCTAATTCGCGCGGCGATATCCTACACGCAGCCCCGGGGCGAATTACGGCCACTCGAATTTTCATGCGACGCGAGACACTTCCATCCCTTTTTATGCCGAAAGAGACGTTCACTGGCGCGCGTCGTGTTTACGGCCCTGACCCTTTTTCCGACGAGGGCCGTACGATATGCGACGTTTTACGCGCTGGAATATTACGCGAATGGGGTGGGACGATGAGAGCGCGCGGCGTTTTAGGGGAGAGAAGAAGGGTAAGAGCGTAGGAATCCATCGGCTTTAACGCGGAGATTTGCCGGCCGAATGGAGCCGTTTCACTGCATAATTGGGACGCTGCCGTTTGTGAGTGGGAAAAAGTGGAAAACGAGGTTGACGATTAAGAAACGGCGCTTTCTATACGTTTCGTCTCGGGTATGTTTAGAAAATTGAATTGTGGGATGAGAGAGAGCTGAAAAGTGATTCAAATATTTCATCATGCAATTGGAATGAGCTTTTATCGGAACATCGATGGTATAATTCGCGGTAATTTGCATATCTTTTCCTGGAGCGTATTCGAGACGGATATAGGTAATTATAAATTCATACTGGAGGTGCATGGAAAATGCGTCGACGGGTATTGACAGGACTGATGAGAATGCCGTTAAATCAATATGCTATTCTGAATCTTCCTTAACGAAGATGCTCAGTACTAAACGGACGACCTATTTCCCACATCAGACTATATCAATTTTAAAAATACAGAAACTCGAGCTTCGACTGCTCTTCACAGTTGCAGTATATTTCAATCGCATCGGAATTCGGAAATTGTAACATAATTGATTTTCTCCTTCTTCTTCTTTTTTTTTTTAAATTCGTATAAAGTATAATACGCCCACGGCAGACGCTCGCAACGCAGAACATACACACGTTACCCTTCAGCAAACACGGAACACCTCCAAGCGCGCGCGCAGCGATATCTCACACTCTCTTCAAGCAAATCCCCGCTCTTCCATCCTAATCCAACCCTTCCTCCCGCTAACCTTCGGCCTTAACTTATGGCGCACCGACGCCCACCGAGCCAAGACAAATTATGACACGCTCTGGCACCACGCGTACCAATCCACCCCACACACACACGAAAGTTCCATATCGACCCCTCCGAAATCGCGGAAATGGATCTGCACCGGCGAATTTCGTGCATGGGGATGAAGCCCTCTCTCTCTCGAGATAAGGCGAGGAGCCAATCACGCGTTACGGCAATCCGCGCGTGACCCTTGAAGGTTTTACGAGCGGCCATTAAATCTTCGTGCGCTTTAAGCCCAGCGCGCTGCGGCGCTCCTTCTGCTTCTAGAGAGAGAGAGAGAGAGAGAGCGAGATCGCCCGAGACACACGGGGAGGCAGAGGCACTTTGCCGAGCTTTTTACGATCGCGAATTAATTTAGACGGCGCGCGTAGCTCGGCCTTCCTAAGCGCCGTTATTGTCTCGGAGTATAACGGGGCGGCTCGTTTCTCGGATTGCCAGGGACGCTTCCGGCGTGCGCTCTGCGAATATATTCCACGGAGTTTTCTAAAGATTATAAGGGGGCGAGGGGGGAATAAGTCAAAGTCGAGCGAGAGATATCAGTAGGAGAGAGGAAGTGTGGCTGCCACTTCCATTATGTAAGGGTGGATGGGAGGCTTAAGTGAAATAGCCGCTCGGGTGAGGGTGGACAGCCGTTAATGGGATTTGTCTGGGCGGCCGTAACAGAGGCATAAACGTAAAACGACACATCTTAAACGAGATAATAAAAGACGGGAGGGGAGAGGAAGAACGCAGCCATCGATTTGCGGCTCGCTCTCGACGATCAGTATGGCAGTCGGATTTTTGCGCGCTATATACGGCTTCGTATGTGCTACCGCAGGTGTGTATATATATATATATATTTGTGAATTCAGGAGAGGGAGAAATAGAGAGAATTACGGGAAATCCGCGCGGGCTAATTTTGTAGGGTATCTAGAGAGTAGATGGGGAGAATGGAATTTGGAGTGGGGTGAGGGAGAGAAGGCGATGATGACTTACCGAAACCAGTAGAGCGGCGGCACGGCGCGTGAACAACCGCGACTCGTCGTTCCATTTCGCCTCGTAAAGTGATCTGCAAACAGGAAGACAGTGTGGTCGTTTAGTCGATGTCGATTGGCTGATTGTTACTGTTAGTGTCTTTCGGGTGGGCTCGTACGATACGAGACAGGCTTTTATTGGTTTATGGGTGATAAATGGTTTGAGTGGTACTTGAAAATATGGGTTAATGCGTCAGTAATCGATTGGATATTTCTTTTTTGTTATTGGCTAGTTTACTTTGAGTTTTAAAACATAATATAGGAGGTAGATTTTATAGTTTTAAGAGAAATTATAAAATACATGACAATTGAATGACGAATATCAAAATAAAATATAAGATTAATTATTAGTATAGTATAATCTGATGTTTACTCAAAATTGTACCGATATTATTTTACAATACTGGCAAAATTTAACAATATTGTATAAGTTGATATACAAAATATTAAGAGAGCATTAAGATAATATTGTGACAAGGCGATTTTCCTTTTTTCCATTATTCGTAATTTAACACACAGAGGCATTTCCATAACGGACCAAGTTCTTTTAATATTAAGTACAACAATATTGAAACAACGTGGTTACAGTTTCCTGTATACTAAGAATAATAATATAATGACAACGCCGTCTAATAGAAATTATCTCTACTACTACAAATCCTTTTAATATCACCGTTCATTATGAGAAATTTATCTAATATATGTAGACAAGAAAATTTACCGTTTGTGTAAAATGCGAGTTTACACATTCTGTAAATTTTTAAAATCGCACGCCCCCTTTATCGAAAAATATCCTTCGATACACGTGCAAAAGATGATTCTACACTCATGTGATTATCACACTGGCTGCGTCGAGCGACAAACCTCCAACTTGTGCTAAAATCAACACTTTCGCACTTGTATCGAAATATGCTATTTTACAGTTTGCAATAGCTTTATGAGACAATATGGTAATTTTTGCAAATCTTCTTGTAATTTTTATGTATGTAAATAAAACTATGCGATAAGTGAAAAATGTTCTATATGGGAATGCACGGTTTTTATTGTAGAGGAATAATATTTCCAAGTCATGGATTTGGATCACAAATAACAATATATAGGCCATAAGCGCCATTCTCACATTTACGAACAATCTGTATATTTGGCTTTTGGATACGTTTTACAGCTCCGTAAAAATATTATACGAGATGTCAGATGGATACTCTGGGCTGCAAGATTATGCTGAGTGGAATCGGACACTTTGATTTTACGACTTGCTAAGTTTCGCTCAGCCCCAGCGCGGGCTCACGAAACGTCATAATATATTTTATTGGCGTACTAAAAATAAACCATGCGCGATCGCGTGAGCCGTAATATCAATAATGTAAGTAGTGATGTACATTTATTATTTTGACAGATTTCTAGATGTATAAAACATGAGAGCTTCGGGATGTTTTACTGCGTTTTATGAATATTACTGAAAACAGAAGAGATTGTTTATTTTACGGAAATTTCGAAAAGAACTTTGATTTGGCGAAAGTATTTAAAAAGTACTTTTTAAAGCTTTTTGATTACATTTTAAAAGTTATAATTATCAAGGATAAGCTGCTAGAATTATGCCAATTGTTTACTACTTTAATTCGCTCGAAATGGTAAATAATGGCCAGCTTAGACGAGCCAATAATCAGCAAATGATTTAATAAATTATACGAGGCATACAAGGTGCAATTTGAAAATTGAATTTTGCATCGCGCATTCCGCTCGGGATGCCATTATGAGTTCGATGACTGCCGCCTACCTAGTTAATCCTTTCAATATTGCTGCTAGCGTATCAGCATCTATTATTAAATATTCCACTTATTAATTATTCGACGGCTTGATAAAATAGCTCATTTTGACCCAATACGTGACTGCAAAATTAATTTCATTTTGAGCACGCAAGTATACGCCGTGCTTCCGATATTAGAAAAGGAGTATTTAACTGCAGGCCAGTTTCCAAATAGACAGATTTAGTAAACAGTGAAAGATTTATCTATAATATTCAAAGTATCGAAATATTCATAAACTAATTGATTTAGAACATAATATCATACGCATAGTATATGCAAACAGAACAGAACCAGTTATTATTGTTTCATATATTTTAGCTGTCAAAGCATAGTTATAATTATTATATCTTTGAATAAAGAGTAGAGTGTATATTATAAATTATTAACACATGATTATGCTAACCGCAACTATAATAACTGATGCCATAAAATTAACTTGCAATAAATCAATACCTCATATCAAATTTATTCTTATAAGAATGTAATACCGATTTCTTCAGTATTCAAATTACATTTCCTTTCTTATAATAAAAAAAAATTAAAAAAAAAAACGCTACAAAAGAAACAAGTGAACGATTCGACTACATTACAATGACAACCAGATTTAACAATCAAAACTCCGTTTATTATCTTCACAATGGTTATTTACCCGAAAGACAGTAACTGAACCTTATGTATGTATACATATATGTAAATCGGAAGCTCTCTCAGCACAATGGCGGCCAGAGTACAATACCTTTTAATCGGATGCCAGGTGCGGCAGAGGTCGTAAAGGAGGTTGAGGAATAAAACAGTGACGCCGGTCTCCTTGGCCAGCATCGACAGGGCGCCGAAGCACACGCTGCTCCACACGTAAGCCGTCTGCTGCCTGTGAAATCGAAGCGAAAGTAATGTCGTTAGTGTCCGTTGTCAGCTCTTTTTTTCCTTTTTTTTTTAATAAAAGGCTTTGAATGCAATGAGGTTAAAAGTACGGATTACATATTATTAAAAGAGCTATCTTTGTTACTTTTCATTCGCAATATAAAGGTGTAGATTATGCAACGCTCGTTCATGATGTGATATAATATTCCCACTGTATTTTATTTTATTATTTTTATTTTTTGAAAAATTTTACGCATATTTAACAAAAGTCGTCATTTTTGCTTTTAAATAATATATTTATATCCCATTTATAAATTATAAATTTGATAAAATTTTATCACGCACATATATATACATATATATATATATGGAACATATTATTCAGCGAAGCGAAAAATAAATAATGAATTCAGAAAAATACATAAAATTTCCGTCCACTCGGTGCGCAGACAATTAAATTTAAAACTGCACTGCCAAGTGGTATATCGTAAAATTCATTCCTCCATACCGACGACCAGCAGAAAGAAAAAAAAGACAACATCGCACTAAAATGAAAAACGTCCCTCGGTCTCGGCACTCGCGACTCTCCGCGGCCGATTGAATTTTTCTCCCTCCCCTATAACCAATTCCGCGCGGCGGCGAGTTTCTTGAGAATCTCTTTCCATTTCGACGATTAAGTGCTAAATCATTATTCCGAGGCAGGCGTCGTGCCATTTTGAAAAAGGAGCAGGGGTAAAAAAGGAGTATTCGAGGGTCGAAGGCGAGAGAGCGAGAGGTAAAATCGATTCTAGATGAATCCGCTTCTCTATCGTTTCAATCTATCGTTTTAATCTCCCAAATGGAACATTCGTGTCGCCGGAGCGAGCTAGCGAGCCTTGGTTGAAATTAATCGCCTAACGCGTCGCTGAATTTATATACCGCCATAGCGCGCCCGTGTCGAGTATAAAATACCGAAATGTTGATATCTCGCGGCCGCTGCGCACTTTCGCGATGGCTTATATATTATATATATATACACGCACATGCTCTCATTGGCTTGGTACGATTCGTATATCAGTGGGAGTATTAATATATATGGCGATTCCCCGTTTAATAGTGTTTTATTGGCGCGCGATTGAAACGCCGCGTGTATGGATATATGAATCAAGGAGGCGAGAGGTTAATCTGCTTCGTTTCTCATTTTGGAATACGCGCGCGTCGCGCCGATGATTTCCGATCCGAATTGGGTCATCAACTCGCGTGCTCTGCCAAAGTACGCGGGGTAAAAATATTTTCATAATGTGTGCGCCCGGGATCGAATTTCGATGATAGTAGTATATTACGAGGGAATATTTTGGACGCCGTTCGGAATAGATTAATTAATTAGGAAATATGATGGAACAAGTTTAAATCTCTCTAAATTTAAATCAGTGCATATTAATATTTTATGTACTAAAATCGAATCAGTCGTATAATTACGCTTATAACTGATAAGTAATTAGTGAAAATTTACCGATAATTACTGAACATTTACTAATTGGGTCCTTGCATGAAAAATAAATTTATATTTTATTAAATACGAAGCGGTCGGATAAAATTATCGGGATTTCGCTGTAATTTCGGCCAGATTGTCACATTAATTTTCTAACCGGTTCAGTTGTTCCGAGTTCACCAAACTATGTCACAGTATTTTTTACACAAAAATTTTCTCCGTTTATGACGACTGATTCAAATATATATTGATCGAGGTTTTTGGAATTTCTTCCGTCATCGTCGACCACAATATTATTGGAAATAGACGCGCTCCGCTGTTAACAAAAATTCTCTGAATACATTACAGGCAAAAGATAACGCCTCTGTTAACCAGGCAAGCATTCTATTATTAAGTCGATAACGATCGGAACATTTCCTCGCTTCCTCGAACCAAATGAAACAGTAATTCAGCCAGACGATAAGAAATCTCCGGCAAGCTAATCACGAACCGAATTAAGCAGTTTATCGAAACCGCGCGAGCAGTTCCCAACGCCGCGTCAACATATAATCGCACTTTTAACGCTCGCCGCCTTCATGTAGACCCTCCCCCCAATCTCCCCGATCTCCATTTCTTCCCTGCTCTCTAATCAAGATCCGTCCCCCCCTCTATACGTTTTCACGCACTTTTTCGTAACTCAATTCTACACCCCCGTCCTCATCAATCTTATGCAGATTAATACCCGAGTGTATGTGTCGCCTACTCTGTCACCATATCGCGTATAATACACACGCCCGCACACACATCCTTGCTCCATGACAAATAGCGGAAGTTCATGCAACTCGTAAAGATTACGCCTCCTAATCCTCTATCCGCGTCGCCTCTCTGCGCACTTTATATATCGGAAAAAGTCGCTCTAAAACTCGTCGATAAATCCTCATCGCTAAGAAGGAAGACACGTGTGTGTGTATATATATGTGTGAATGGTCCTTCTTAATGATTTTCGCATCGTACTGGGCTTCTTCTTGCAGTAGTTTGGTCGGCGGATTTCGGATTAAAGCTCGCAGCAGCGAAAACAAGATTAATCGGAGCGAGGGAGGGAGAGAGAGAGCGCGCCTTGACGCCCTTCCACTGCAGTTTAACTAGCGTCTCGGAAAAAACGTCGCGCGCGACTACGCCAGATAGCCCGACTTTTTCTGCCTGTCTCGTTGGGCGAGCATAAAAGTGCAGAGAGAGAGGAAGAGGTTTATTAAGTTTGTTTTGAAGTTTTAATCGTAAATTTTTTTTCCTCTAGGTCACGTGAAATGCTTTATTCTGTTTATACTATAGGCTTTATACTGAGTTGTATTAGTTTTAAAACCTGACAAATTATTTTTTTACGATATTAAGATTTTTAGAAAGGCTTCCTCAATATTGTAATTAAAAATAGTATTATACGATTATTTCATACATCAATGCAAAACTTCACAGTATTTGTTTGGACCAAGCATAACTTTGACGTCATACATATTTTTGAAAATGCATATCTTTATCTACGAATGAATGCAGAAAAATCATGCACCTTTCCGTGAGAATTTCCATGCTTCGTATATGAAAAGATATTTTGTGCATTTGAAAGCATTCACGTGAGTACGATGTTAATCGCACTGTATACATAAAAAAACGAAATGTTCATCTAATATACTTCACCATCGAAAAATATTACACCTCGAAATTCAATTCGCATTTACTCCCCAATCACCTTAACGATATTACAATTGAATTATAATCCTTCACAAAAAGTCGCACCATCCAACCTATTCTTCCAAACCCTTATAGAAACCTACATCCCTATTACCTTCCATTTCTTTAAAAAAACATTTTTTCACATCAGCGGGATTACGAAAGTACCTCGCCTCAGTTGAACCTCTTGCAACAAAGCCCTCGCGTCCCCATCATCCTCTGTCTCTCCCTCGGATTCCTCACACATATACGCGCCCAACCCCTTACACTATGTATACCCGCTGCTCTCGCTTTCTTTCGCGTAGGTAGAGAGGAGGAAAAAAAAGAATCCCCGTGACTTATTGCGCGCGCGATCATGCATAATGCATTACGCGCCGCTGAGGCTCTCCCTCCTCGTTAATTAATGCAGCCGCGTAATAACGTCGTCGTTAAAAACGCGCGCGCAGTTAAGAGGATGACGTCGATGCGGTCGCGCTCTCGGCCCATCCATTATCAGTCCGTTATATATACGCAGGTGGTGGTACTCGACCGGCGCGACAGCCAAGAGAATCGACGATGCTAAATAGCATGTGTATATATCTGTGTGGGTGTGCGTGGGTGTCCGCAGGGCCGAGCTATTCATCACTTAAAAGTGCGCCGAGCGCTTGACACAGTTGCCTCTTTTCTCTCAGTCTCTCTCTGCTGGGAGCGGGTGGGAGTAGCTCGCCATTACTCAAGTCGGGGGAGGAAGGGCTTGTTTTTCCACGAGCTTCCTACGGCCCGCTTCCGCCGCGCGAGATAAGATCGCAGTGTAATACGCACCCCCGGAGGCATGAGTGCGTGGGAATTAGTGTATGGCCTGGTTGTTTTAAAGAATAGCAAGTCCTATCGGATTACATTGAAAGGTGATTAGTTTTTTATTTTTTATTGCAGAGAAGGAAAAAAGAAAAATGATCGTAATTGGCTGGCATTGACTTAACGTGGCCCAGTTACCGAGCAGGTTTGTTGCTTTAAAAGTATCAAGTGATTAAAAGTTTTTGCCTTTTGAATTGGAAAGTGTACCGCTTGTTAGTTTATAAAAAAGTTTTTCAATGACATTCAAAATGTACGTTCAAAATGTGTACTACGCCACTAGTCTGTGGAAAACCTATTTGATATAGGATACTGGGGCATCGTTGATGGTTCCACTTTAGTAGTCAACACCAAACAGCTCTGATTATTAATTGATCTGGAAATATGACTAAAAGTCAATTTTGGAGCTTGAAATGACAAAAACTGAACTAAGCTTTACTGGAAATATATATCAGAATAAAGAATTATTTATGGGTAAAATGATCATTACTGGTCTTTTATTCGAAAAATGTTGTTTGCAACAATGGATTTGTTCGAAAATTGAATCTTCTATTATATACTCTAATAAAAGAACCAAATTTTAAAAGCTGTAACTTTTTAATCTTTCGGTACGTATAAATATACTTAATTATTTGATTTCATAAAGAACGAAGATAATATTATGGATTTCGCAGAATCAGATTTAAATAGAGAAATGAAATAATAATGACTATAATATTCGAACAATTATAAAATGTCACGTCCAATTATTAACTGAAATTACCTTATCACTTATTTAAGAATCATCTTCGAAACTTGACAGATCATATATTTTGGAATGAATTTATGAATAAGACGAGTACTGCTTCCGCAAGGGATATTTAAATTCATTATAAGCTTCTGACATTTCAGGATTAAGCTATTAAACTGAAATAATCGTTTCAGGTCATACGAAACTCTCAATTCTCATTTTTATACTTATTCTTCTACAAATTCCACGTAATCACTTGAGCTTAGCGAACATTTAGCACTTAAAAATACGCGTGAGCGCACAAAATCTCATTCCTCAAAATTTTTTCCCAACCCTCGCTCTTCCTATTCATAAAAAAGTTGTACGAACTACGCTCCTACACACGACTTCCCGACTCCCTTTTTTTTGTCCTCTTCTCCTCTGTAAAGGTCTGTCGCTCCCTCTTTCCCTTTCTCTCCCCATTTATTAGTCATTTTTTCCGTCCCTAACTCTGAATATTCATGAAACGGCAGAGCCTACCGCAATTGTTTTCGCGGAGACGAGCGACGATTACTCATTTTCCGCGTTGTCGAAACTTTTCGTTGTCGCTCTCGCTCCAGAGATTTTCGAAATGAATACTACTCCTCGCGACGGCGGCTTCTGCTGCTCGTTTGCGAAGGAGGCCAAAGTTTTTTCCTCTCGCGAACGTCTTTTACGTCGTCTATATATATATATATATACGTATACGGACGTGTATTATAGAGGTGAAACTTACCCGTGATAAGCGAGAAACGACAGGAGGAAGAAAATGCAGGCGAGCACGTCGGCGCGGCCGACGATCCCGGTCACCTGAAAACAGAAAATTTCATTTGAGTTTATACATGTATTCTATATGTATATATATAGAGAGAGCGAGAGAGAAGTGTGGTGTTGCATGCGCCTCGGCGTGTATATTTCGCCGATTTTATGTATGTACGTGGCTGCAAGAGGTTTCACGGAATATCGACAATGGCTGGCATTTTTCACAATTTTTCGCGTGTTTGTATAAATATTCGAATTGTTCCCGAATAAGTCTGTTATTTGGAAAATAGAATAGTTATTAAAAAGGTTTCTAAAAAGTTAGCTGGTTTCATACTATCAGAAATGTATTATTTATTTTGGGGTCAAAAAAAGTTATTAAAAAAAGGAAGATGTGATAAGTTGATTGGAAATAAATAAAATCCATTATTTAAAAGAGTGGATATATGATGTAGCGGCGCGCAGTGATGCGCATTGCATGTTTAATTCAAGATTATTACTTATTTCCAAAGTACATCCGAATGTTTGACAGAAATCTCAAATATAACAAGCCGATTTCATCCTTGTGCACCAGGTGTACCATTAATATACTCTTTACGAAAAATGTCATTTTTTTCGAAATCATAATAATGCTTTTATCCGACGAATTACACTCATAAAAGTAGAAAGTACCTTGGGTCTACCTTTTTACTGAATTATATCTTTCGCAAAAATGCAATGATAATTCTCTTTCACATCCGTTCGTCGTCTAACATCCAGTCCGAAAAACCGAATTATAGTCTACTCCCGATATCCCGCCTCAATTAATTATATACCACCATCCATCAGCCTAATATTACATGCGTTGTTGCACTCAGCCGGCGACCGCTAAGCCGTACCGCTACCACTTGATTATGGCGACTGTGCCACCACCACCACCACTTCATTAAGTAATTTCCACTGTACAGTGCAATCGTTACATAATTATCGCTACTTTGTCACACTTCGGCGTTAAATTTGTTATATTACGATAGCGCGTGCGGGATAAAATGTGCGACTTTAATGGACATCGCGATATTGCGCTGCGGATAATCAGCGCGGCAGTAGCGCGGCAACGATTATCAGTATTTGGCGGGAGAGGGCAAAAGCGACGGTCAAATATAATTGATAACGAGTTCGCCGGAATCGGCGAGATTACAGGGCGCGCGCACGCTCGCGGTATAAGTGAATATTCCGCTGATTAAAAGTCCGCGCGAGCGCGCGCGACTACGAGAATATTAATGTTTTTCGTTGCCCAGTGGTGGTATAGCCGGTGGAAAAAAAAATTCCAGCGTATGCTGAATTTCGGAATTTCGGACTGCGAGCCGGGGGTTTGTTTTTCTTTCTTTTATTTCCGCGTGATAGTGTGAACATACATATATATATATATATATATACGTATGTACATACAGACCGGCGGAATAAACGAACAAAAACTTTTTCGGTAAATATTCATACCAGTTCGTTAGTTCTGGAAATTCGTATTTGTTTCTAAAACAAAGCCCGGAATAATTCGAAAAAATATATATATTTATTTTCTAAATTTTAACGTAGCGCGGTTGTATGTAGTGTGACGCGTTGGCAATCAAGCTTCGCTTTTAAAGTCACCAGGCGCGCATTTTGCCGATATAGTTTCGTACTGTCTATATATTTTCGAATAGGTGAACGGAAAAAATAAACATATGTTGGATACAAAATATTTTACATTTCGGTAGAAGTATGCGAAATTTAAACTTTAAGCCAGAGTGAGCGTTTCTCTCAAAACCCATTTTTGAAACTTCAAAAAGTTTCAACTCCGGACTTGGTGTAGAAGTAGCGCATCTCCTTTTGAAACTTCGCCGAAAGGTATTCTTTAAAAGTATTTGCACTGCAGAGGTTTTATTTTGCCCACGTGGATTAATACAGTGAAAAATCCGTTCGAACTCGTACTTTGTGATACCTAGTACTCTCAATTAAAGTATAAAAAGAATTTTCGTAATTTGAGAGCTTTCGATCGGAACATACTATTTCGCGTTCCATTGCATATAAAAGCTTTTTAATTTAGCAATGTACAACTTCTATATAAAGATTACTAGGGGGGCCAAAACTTCGTTTTTATATATATAAGGCATCACGACCGCTTCTATACTCATGAGATCCTTATATCTTTACCGTTGCAAAAACTGTTACATCTCAAATACTAATACATCATTTTATAATAATAAAATAATAATTCAATTTCTCTTTTCTTCCAAAAGAGCTGGAAATTCATTTTAAGTACTCTCCACATCTCCGTAAATGTTTAAAAATCCTCTTTATATAGGTATAGCTCGTCAACAATTGATTACATTTTGGTTGGCTATCTCTCTTTAGTATTTGTTTTTAAAAACATGATCAAATTACAGAGAAAATTAAGTAAAAACATTTTAAGGTTACGTTATCTCAATAAAATATTTAACTTCCAATGACACCATTAACCAATCAATAGAACAAAAAACACAAGCAGATCCCAATTCAATCAACCGTTCCCATTCTCTTTCTACCTTTATTCGCCTCATAAAACTCCGCCCGCATTCAACCCAAAATAAATCCACTTCCCTTGCCGCAAAATAAAAAAAAAACCCAGCGCATTCTCAAACCCATTAACACACGCGGCGGCCCTTAACTCCCGTCCCCTTTCATCATCCCCCAAAACCCTCGCAGCGTCTATATCCTATCGAACCGTACCGAGCACTGCGCGCGTCATAAACTTTTACCCAAGCTCGAGCGCGCGCGCGTAAACTGGACAGAGCCGCAGGCTCTCTCTCTCTCTCTCCCTCTTTGCCGCGATATTCTAATAAACGCGCGGGCATTCTACCCCTCACTTTTATCGAGCATAAAAAATCGCGCTCGTACCTATACATACACAGACCCACAGAAAGAGCTAGTGCAGCGCGCTTCGTCAATGTCTCTCTCGGGAGCGGATTCCCCACTTAAGATAACGGAGATAACGGCCGGCGCGATAAATCAGACCCCCGCGCGTACTTCAGTCCCTCTCGCATACCCCTGACCGACGCGATATATATACACGCGCAGATTTATCCCGCGCGAGCCGTCGAATCCAATTTCGCCGCCTTTTTTCGTAATTGCACCAAGCTTATATTTATTAAAAGCCGGTGATTTTTCACACACTGCAGGTATAAGTGAGTAAGTGGGTGGCTAGATGTGCCACGCACGTGGCCGGGCGCGATAACAATTAAGACAGCGAGAGCGAGAGAGAGAGAAAGTTCACAGGTAAGAGGAGGAGTAGGCAACTTTGCGCGATCTCTCGAGCGTATTTACATCCTATCGGTTGCATCGACGCTCCCTCTACTCTCGAGAGCGCAGCGCAGTTTGCTCCAGTTTATACTTAGTGTAACTCTATTACCATCTTCCCTCGCGCTCTGTCCCCCGCCGCCCCTTCTCGCGCGCTAATTGATTATAGAAGGCGGTAAGTCCTTTGAGTCCGCTCTCCTCTAGCTTTCGATATCTGTAGAGCTATATATATACTTAAATAACTCCCGAACTGCGAGCAGAGAGCTGTCTCTATCGTTATCGCGCGAGCGGTTTTTTCGCGCGCAAGTTTAAACTATTTTCCCGGTGTCCCGGCGATAAGGCCGGCAAAATACACTTCAACCTATAGTATACTCGGTCATTGTAATTCAATAGGGTAAGGGTTTCAGTTGGAAGCTTCTTTTCGATGTATGCATGACGTACGCGGCTACGAGGTCAAACATTTATCGCGCGATGAAGGGCCTTGGGCTGAACAACCAGCGCGCGAAATTAATTTGATCAAGTTTCAATGGGATGGGAGATGCGTGCGTGAATTTCTATATATAAGTAATAAAGGTAGTGCAATAAAATAGCTTCGTTTGACTGAAATTTAATCTGGGAAATCAGTGAATATACTCTTTTCACCGAAAAAACCTTTTCACAGTCATAAAATTAATTATGAGGTTTCGCAAATTCCTAATTTGCAAAGGTATGAGCAAATTTCGTTTCATTGGGGAGTTTTTGTGGGAAGGCAGTATAATTCTCGGACATACGCTTTTCATAAAAAATAATGTAATTAATGTTACATTCCGAAAAACACACGCATTGAGGTAATGTGTATTTACCGACAAATTTTAGAATGTATATATCTTTTGCAAATAATAATAGAATTACTAACAAAAAAAATTGATTCATCTAATTTCATTGATCCATCTAATTTCATAAAAGCTATTTATCACATGTTACCGAAATCTTATATAAAAGTGCATTATACTGAAAATTAAAATTTAATTAACTTAATTTAAGCCGTATTTGTATTCAAAACATAGTTACATGTACAGTACTAAAAGGAAATAATAATTAAAAAATTTTTTAATTTATTGAATTAATGTTTCATTCTGAAAAATATACGCATTTGGTTCTGGATTTTCATTTCCATCTAATTTCATCTCATAAAAGCTATTTAACACATGTTACATGGAGTCCTATAAAAGTGCATACTGAAAACCAAAATTTAATTAACTTAATTCTAGCCGTATTTGTATTCAAAACATAGTTACCGGTATGTATACAGTACTGAAATGAAATAATGATTAAAATTTTTTTAAATAATTTAATTAATGTTACATTCCACAAAGAATACGAATTTGCGGTTCTGGATTTTCATTTCCACTTATAATTTCATCTCATAAAAGCTATTTATCAAATGTTACTGCGGAATCCTATAACAATTGAATAACTTTATTGAAACAAAAATATTACATTAAATCGAATGCGTGTTTCATAGAATTAATTAAATCATCTTGTTAAATCTAATATTTTTATTTTGACAAAATTATTCAATTGTCCTCGTTCAAAAACACGTTTGACTAGGTCCATCAAATTTTCGTTCACAGCACACAAAAGTGCTCAACAGTTTCCAACCCCATTAAAATTACCTCGCCTACAATATCAACAATTATCCCACTATTACCTTTAATTACCACTAGCATATCCCAGCGATCCTCTTAAAAAAAAAGCGAGCAGAAAATGCGAGTGTCATTGTCGTCGTTGTGAGAGTCGCATCAGAAAAGATGACAAAACGAGGGACGGATCTCGTTAGTATTATTTTTCAGGCTCGCACTCTGACAATCGCCTTTGTCACATACCCAACGGCTTCCACATTTCGGCTGCTCGCACGCGCAATCAATGACACGTGCGAGCGCATAAAACCCACACCCACACACAGACAGACGGGCAGGGCGTGTTTTACGCGCGGGAGGACGCCATTCTCTTCAGGTTTTCAATGCCTCCACAATGCGCACGAGTGAGCGAGCGCTCACCTGTCCTCCCCGCACACGTGCACTATTTTTCCGGCGCGTCTTTTGCGCGTGTTGTTTTTCCGCTGGCTTCTTTTTTTTTCTCTCCGTGCAGCTTTTTTTCCCTTTTCGTTCTCTGTTTCATTGGGCGTAATACGCGGAATGTGAAAGATTGAGCGCGTATGCAGTGAAAGAGCATAACGGGGAAATTCGGACACGCCGCGGTAATTAGTGCAGCGAATTTGCGGTGTTTTGCGCGTGGTTTTCGACTGTCGCGGGAGGAGAAAAGACGGCGGATATATGTTTGATATATGTATGTGAGAGGGAGAGAATGGAGGATTGGAGAGCAGAGACAATCGTAAAAATTTACGCCGGAAATTTTTCATTTCGACGTTTATTTGCTATATAGGCGGGACATGTGCGTATGTGGGAGTGCGAAAACGAGAGAAAAAATAAAATTCACGCGCTGTGGAATATTTTCATTTGATTTTATTCGGGTGTGTGTATATATTGAGGGGCGTTCGCCGCACACATCCTGCAATTATTTTATATTAAATCAAATTGCGTATATAAATATACGTACAGGCATGTGTGTATTTGGCGATGCGATTATACGCGCGCGCGCGCGTTTGTGTACGAGGCAGACACGAGGACGGAAAATTGTTTTTGTGAAAAATAATTACAGGGAAATATTGTTCGCGCGTGCAAGTATTTCGTGAAATTCGAATCTACAGCAATTCGTTTGTATCAATATACCAGTGGCTAAAAATACACGTTTATTTTGAGCCCAAAAAGTGGTATACCGGCGTGTGCCGCAGGCGACTCACTTTAATTATAAATGAATCAGCGCAATATATTAATAATGTTTCGAACATTCACACATTATAGCACTTCCTTTTTATAATAAATGGCTCGTTAAAAACGGCAGTTAATTACGAAATATTCTGTGCGCACGGGAGGATTATATAGCTGTAGGTGTGGCGCGGAGATAGAAAGGGAAAAGATGCACTTGCGCCGTCCGCTCATATTATGTTTATCCGGCGCGCGAGACCGTATTATATTTATGTAGAGCGCGTTCACTAGAACGCGTGTTTTCTACCCTCCCTCCTACTTTCTTGAACGATCTCCGAGAAAAAAAAAAAGATGTATTGGTTTGCTATCAGTGCGAAAACAGCTTATTATCAGTGTTTATTGTGTACGGAATGTGGGAGGAAAGAGAGGAAAAAGAATAAAGCTGCTTTATTTATAATTGCCTTTATTTTTATTTCTGTGATGCTTTTATTGTTAATACATTTAAGGTAGTTGTGTCAAACAACGTGTTTCTTAGGAACCTTTTGAAACTTCGGACACACGTTCGTCTTACCGATGCCCATGCATGTGCGAAATTTCTAAGAGATGACACGTGTCGATTTTGTGATATTCAATAACAAAGTTGGGCCTTTTAACATGGGAAGCATAGCAAAAACCACCGGAAAAACAACATTTAAATTCATTGTTGGAAAACATTTCTTACGATCATAACAAAAAACTAACCTATTAATTATCATTATAGTTAAAAGCTTGTCACCTAAATTCAGAGTTATCACACGTATAGTTTCCGAGAGAAGCTACTGTAAAGGTCGTATATAAGTATAGAATATTTGGGCTAAGACAGATTCTAGACAGGAAAATATACAGAAAAATGCGTTTTTCAAGTAACTATATATTTGTGTATCATTTATACGCATATATA
The DNA here is from genome assembly GCA_900474315.1 of Torymus auratus. Taxonomy (NCBI): domain Eukaryota; kingdom Metazoa; phylum Arthropoda; class Insecta; order Hymenoptera; family Torymidae; genus Torymus; species Torymus auratus. Next base: position 16,587 of record UXGD01001208.1, on the reverse strand, counting down.
ATGTACACTCACATTCTCCTACACACATGTGCTACTATGATTTTTTTAGTGAGCACCCTGCGTCATTGTAGACCGTACCCTAATGACACAACTACCTTAATAGTAATACATCGCACTGTAAGCGTTATGCATCAGAGTCTTAACTTACGAAGGCGTATCCTCTTTGAATCCTTTGCGTGATACAAACGATGTATAGTAGTAGTCTGCACAAAATACGTCTGTATGTACGCTTTAAATATACACCTTTTCCGACGACTCCAAGAAATCCCCCATTGATCGTGACACAATTACACACACGCGCACACACACATATACAACACATACACGTGAACGACGTCAAAATGCTTTGCGGGTGCGCAGACGAGTCAGGTGAAAAATGAAATTTGTAAGGATCATACTCTCTCTCTTTCTCTCGCTCTCTTTAGTACGCACAGAGAACGCAAATTCTATGAATACACTGCTCCCGCGTACACGGCGAGCTTATGTATTCACGTCATAAATATCAGACTTTACGCAGGGAGTGCATCTTTTCACGCCCGTATATATACCTGACCCAGCACTTTTCGCCTGGGCGCGTGTTCTCGATCTCCGCCCGCGCGCCCACATACACGTTTCTGTACATGTATTTTGTAGCATGCACGTGTTCACGCTCTGAAATGTCAAAAAAATTGACCTTGTCTTTGATTATAATATCATGCTTATGGTTAATTTGCATGGCAGCCTTGTCAATTAAACTTGGATTTATTTTACGGGGATGCGGAAATTTAGTACCGCCGAGAAACGGGAAAATTATGTTGTGTGAAATTTTACATAACGCTAACGTACGACCTTTTAAATTTAATAAAAATATATGCGCGGAAAAATGTTCAAACGTCCAACACGGCATGTGAATGTGTTTTAATATTATATAGGTAAATGAGTGGAGCTCAGAGTATTAAAAAATAAGTAATTGAATTGACGATAAATTTTGTTCAGTTAAAAATCGCTTGTGTGATTTTTATCAAGCCAATTTCGATATTTCATTGAATTTATTCGACTAGTTGATTTAACCTATATTTTATCGGAACGGTGTTATATTAAATTACACCGCTATAGTGTACGTGAAATATTATTACTAATAAATTTAATTTGTAAACGTAGTACGTTCTATTTGGGTCAGCCCTTGTATTTACATATTAATTATTATAAAAAATCGCTATTGTTGAAATTAGCGTATAAATGAATTACGCTTTTGTTTACGAAATACGAAAAGTTTAACGAGAAATCCAATTGTCTCCCATAAAATGAGAGCAAATAATATTATAAACTAACAACACTGTAATTGCCCAAACAATTAAAAATTAAAACTCCAAATGGCAATTATAAACATTGTTATCATTCACCGCTTATCTCATTAAAACTTCAATTTTCCCTGAATTAAAATGCAGACATCCAAAACCAGCTCTCTAACCGAAGAAAGTCGCGCGCACCAGCGCCATTCATAAGAAGCCTAACGAACAGCTTCTCCTCCTCCCACACTACTACATTATATACCTCACTCGCCATTCGCTTAATTGCCGCGCGGCTCGCACAACGCGTCTACTTATCCGGCTGGACAATTTAATCCACGCTAAAACGCGAGCGATAATGACCGCGCGGGTATATCGACGCGCCGATATATAAAGCTGACTCTCGTAATTTATCGGCGCACACGGCCTGGCGCTGCGAGCCGCCGCGCCGTCGGATACCGGCCCTGCGGATTATATATGTGCGGTAGGCCGTATATAGCTCCCGAACGCGAATTGTTCGCTGGAAGAGTAAGTGCCGAGAGATATCGGCACGCTCGCTCGCTTTCGCCCAGATAATACGAGAGAGCTCTTTTCTCGTCGTTCCTTTTTTCTGGACCACTACCGTGCAGCTCTCTCTCTCTTTTATTCGCGACCGCCAAGCGATAACGATATAAAAACCGCGGACAGAGGGAAAGAGGCAGCTTCTTTTACCGCACTTTTCGCAACTGCTCTGATGCTGTATCAATATTTGTTTGTGAGAAGAGTATATTGTCGGGAGGCTTTGTCCCCCTGCGCGGATTGACGGCGGTTTTAATGCGAAATCAGAGTGCGGGGTTGTCGATAAAAGGGGAACATGAAGGCGGTGAGTGTATTTCGTTTGCATAAAGCGCGATGAGAGGACGTCGTTGGGCAATTGTTTTTTAATGCGTAACTGTCGAGTGGGTATTACCGAGTGAGTGCGGATTTGTGGCTGCTATACATAGTATAAAGTTTATGAAAACTCAAATGAGGGGAAATAAGCTTGAACGAAAGATCAAATACGCTCTGACGATGAATAAGTGCCAAGTAGCCAAGTAGCTTACTGGTCCAAACAAGTGAAAAACATATAATTTACTGAATTTACTCATTAGTGAATATTCATACTTGTTACGCTTTTAACACTTTATTTCGCACTGCTTTGATAGGTGAATGTTTACTGAATCATTGGTACGGTTCTTCGCTTATTCCCACAAGTGCGAGCTCTGGTAGAAATTTCTTTATTGAAAAATGGCCAGGAACTCAATAAATGGCTAGTAAAAATAGCTAATTTTTGGATTGTGATGAAACGATTTTTCGACCATTATTTGCCCATTTCTTAGATTGAGGTCACAGCAAAATATTCGTATTTTATTCACTTACTAATTCTATCTTTGATGAAAGAGCATTCGAGTGCATTGGATGGCTCACCAAAATATAACTAAATAACATTAACTAAAAACTCATTTGTTGTATTCCTTCCCTTCTATGAATAATTCAGCAAAATTTGTATTTCTCCACCTGATTCTGTCTCTCTCACTGCTTGTCATAACAGCAAGCTTTCTACTAGCCATTTTCTAACTAACGAAACTGGCCAACTATGATTGTCTTCGAAAAACTCATTCTATTTTTCAATCTATTAAATGGCCAAATAATGGTAGAAAAAGCGTTTCATCGAGAGCTAGAAACTGGACAAGAGAAATTCTCATTTTACAGCAAGTGTCTAATATAAATGGTCAGTTATTAGCTATAAAATGTTTTGGATTTCCACCAGGGATTGTCCAAAACAATATCTTTTAAATACTCATAAATAAACTAATGTAAGTCTGCGAAAAAACTTATTCTATTATTCTGTCTAGATGGCGGTGGATAGAAATAGACAAGAAAAGTGTCTAGTCTTTACATGACAATTATTATTGCGGTAAAACTAGATATTTATCAGCCGAATGATGGAATCGATTTCCACCAAGGACCAACTTTTCTCTTATTCATTTTAGAGAGAAGTCATTGCCCTTGAGAAAGAATTACTGACATTTTCAATACGTTTCTTTTATACTCCTTAAAAAAACCCTAACTAATTACTTCGAACATGCAATCCCTCCATTAATCGGTTTTTCGAGAATTCCAAAATATATCCATCACTTGCCAGCCAACCCCGGACTGTCCCACCTTCATCCCCGCGCCATTCAATAAATAAAGACATATAACTTTCTCTCCGTATTATGGCTGACACCAGTGGCGTCTGCAACAACTGTCCCTTCCCACAGATTAACATTTATTCATATACACATCACATCCATATATACGTACATATACGCACGTATACCTAGCGCGCGGTCGACATCCTTCATTGTTTCACGGCCGACTAATGAGCGCGCCGCGCTACTGTGCGCGCGAATTATCTTTCGGGAGGTTATACGAGCACGCCGCCGCTGCAGCCTCTACTTGGCCAGCGCCGCGCCGCGGGTGTGAATTTGCGGCTACGCGCAGATATATTATACGACACATATATATACACGACGACACGTTGTTGCTACGTATTACGTGATACGTGTGTGTTGTATTATGCGCAGCTGTATATATACACGCGCGAGAGAGAGAATTAAATCATTTCGCGGTTACATCACCGTGCTCTTCGACAGTGTGTGTATATATATATAAGTCGAAGGAGGATCCAGGAGAAATATATATATATAGGAGAGGGAGAAGAGAAAAAATTGAAACGCTTTTTTCGAAGCGCGCGGCTGCCGGGGCGCTCGTAAATGGAATTTAGTAGTGACGGTATCCGAGGGCAGTAAAAAGCCGCAATAAAGTAGACTCGTCAAAATTTAAATTTTACGTTCCTATTTCTTTTCGAGTCTGGATTTCTTCTTCGCTGCGGGGGTAAGGCAGAAAAATATGTAACCTCTATAGGCCGCGCGCGGGCGCGGTGGATATACTATGTATTATATACACTAAAGAGGCGGTCCCGTTCCGCGCTGTATAAAATGTATACCGAAGCTTCCTTTTGAAACCACGGGATCAAAAGGAAAAGAGAGGAAGAAGAAGGTATAGCGCGTCGGCGGCCATGGCGAATTGAGACAACAATATTGCGTTATTAAAGCCCTCGAGAACGAGGAGAGTTTTTTCCTCTCCCCCCTAAGCTCGCGCGCGACGTTTTGGAGCGTCGCCGCGGCAATATCCGCTAATGAAATGTCCGGTCAACGTGGGGCGGAAGAGTTCGCCTCTTCTCCTTTATTTTTCTCCCGGCGTTGTCGACGTTCGCAGCCAATTCCTGTCCGCAGTCCGGCGCTGTGCGGGAGCTTAAAGGTTTAGAAACTAAATGTCGCCAAGTCTCTCTCTCTCTCTCTCGGTCTTTCTCTAGTGGCGTGTGCAGCACTGACTGCACTTGAGAGCGGAAAGTTGTTCGCCCTCTTGTTTCTACTGTCCGCTCGCGCGCACGCGGCGTGGACAAGGAAGAAATACTACGCTACTGTAGCGCGCAATGCGGCGAAGTGATTTTTGCCCAACGTCGCGGTGGGGTTTTAAAGTGTAACCGCAGAGCGAATTGCGCTGTTATATTTATGGAATGATGTGTATATAAGGTATTGTCAGAAGTGGTGTGGTTTCATTTCAATAATTTGTTAATCTGATTCGCTGATGTCTAATTTTATCATGTGTCTTATCTATATCTCCGCAATTCAAAAAACAGAAATTCAAACGTACCACGTATAAATAAATACTTAAATAAATATGAACATGTTCATACCTTTTGCATATTTTTTTTGGAATTGGAGCAAATTGGGAGTCATGCGGGAACACTGGATTGTAAATAATAAAGCCACTCAACTAATATCACAATATGTCAATTTACTATATAATTAACTTAAACCATATATATTCACAGTTCCTTTAACTACTTTGTTGCCGCGGCCCACGCCGATTAACGGTTATTCTCAATTTAATGTTAGCACTTCGAAGGCTTAACGCACAGTGTCAAAGTCTCGACCTTTAATCCTGCGCGACTTTACTTGTAAATATACTCTCTGCGTAAATAATAGGCTACGGAGACTTGTATCTGTGTGTGACCGATGATCAACGAATATTACCGAAGCTAAACATGAAAGTCGTAATTGTCTAAACAGAATAAATCAATAAACTAACAAATAAATAAATATATGTTCTGTTTTTGTAATGAGATAGATAGATAGATAGATAAGTTTCATTGATTGGCTAAGGACTCATGCTGATCTTTATTAGCCAGTGACATTATTACATCAGCCACAGCGTAGATCACAGCGTTATTACGAAGATAGAAAGGTCTTTTTTATTTGTTAAAAAGTTGAAATATGGTCCCAGAATAACAATTTCCATATTATTTTTCATTGTTTCCTCCCCAAATGAAAACATACACACACAGACCCTCACACCACTCGTATACATTCGGCAAATCTAATTTATTTCCGCGCGGCGTAAATGCATTTTCGCGGCAAAACAAAAAACAACGCGAAAGCTCAGATTAACCCTCTGCGCCGCTACCGCAGCGCGCATCCAGATCGATAATTCGCCCGCAGGCGGCCAGCCCTCTCTCTCTATCCCGTGCAAGCGTGTGATTTGCATATATACGTCTCTCTACGTCGCCGTCGTCTCTGCGTCGTCGGACAAAAAAAAAGGAAGAAAAAACCGTCCGGCGTAACGAACGTTTGATTGAAGAGAAATAAAAACGTACGTCTATACGTGCAGCGTGTATACGCGGAGGGAGGATTAAAGTAAACCGCGGCCGAGCTTGTATAGCTTCACATCGGCTTTAAGGGTCGCCTGCGCGCGCTCACGAGACTCTATATATACCTGTGTGTATGTGGGTGTGCGCCGATTCAACTGCGGTTTGAAGGGTGATCCTATCAGCTCGTAATGCGGACTCTTACAAGGGTAGGTAGGCTCGGCCGTGTGGGCGACGTCGTAAAAGGCTCAAACATTTACATACACGTGGCTGCTACAACTCGGTTACGCTGTCTCTTCACGTGTATACATGTGTGTGTATTGTATATACAGACGGGGTGAATGCGCGCGATTCTTAATTTTAGCGAGCGTATTTTTATCGTGCCCGTGTAGCCTTTTAAACTAACACGTGTTGGCGATCCTGCCGCGGATAAGATCTAAATTTACGCGCGCTCGGCTGTATAGCTGGGGCACTAGGGGTGTGTGTATACAATTTTTAGTAGGATTATATCGGACGTGTTTCTGCTTGTTCGCTCTCCCTCTCTCGTTTTTACTATTTCGGCCGAGATTGTTTCGGAAAGGTAGCTTCGCCGGTGGCGTGAGCAGAAGCCACAAAAGTTTTTTAGGTTTATGTATATATATGTATATAAGTCGCCCTCGGATTGTCTTTTTCTCTCTCTCTCTCTCTCTCTCTCTCTCTCTCTCTCATCATTTTCGAGCCATTCTGGTTGCTGCGTGAATAAACAACATCACAGTGACCTCATCGTTTAAAAATAAAGACTCGCTGGATGTTGACGTTCCTTCGCCAGTCTAGACAGTTCATTTTCGAAACAATTTCGGTACCCTCGACCGTTCAACCTCTTTTCTATACCGACGAATCTCTGCGGAAGAAGTTTTATTAAAGCTGCGCGTGGCAACAGTCGATAGTATAATCATCGGGCATTCAGGTAAAACCGCCACGGCAAAGAACCGGATGACTATATAGCTGAAGCTGCGTTTTCCGTGTCTCGATCTAAAGATCGAATTACTCCAAGCCACTGAGAGGCATTACTGTAGCAGCGTCGATCCCCGACATAAAACGCAACCTTTAAATATTCCTGAGCCCTCCGCTAGGAATATAACGTGGGCGCGCGTATAGCTTTATTCCCTTTGAACCTCTTGCGACGCGGCTGCACGCCTCGCGGGGGCAAAAACGTCAGGTTCATATCGGATGACGACGAGAGAGAGAGCAAGGCAAAGAGGCGAGGTAGAGAAAAAAGCGCCGAGAGTAAAGAGGAACATTTTCTTCTGCAACGAAGCACTATATATCTTGTATCTTGCCACGCATTCCGACAAAAAGGCCAAGTTCTCGCGATAATTTCTCTCCCCCCCCTCTCTCTCCAGCAGATCCTCTCTTCTTCTTCTTCCTCTCGACGGGGAATTTGAAAAGCGAACTTTCTCTCACCGAATTACTCGCAGGCGCGCAGCGAACTTGCTCGACATTTTTCTCTCGACTATCTTTTTTTCCTCCTATCTCTCTCTGTCTCCCTCCTTCTATATCCTCTGATATTCGCCTGGAGAGAAGAGAGCAGCTCCTTTTTCCTTCCTTCCCTCCGTAGCACCTCCACAGCTTCATCTCTCTCTCTCTCTACCTCCGTTTTACGCGTATAGGCTACATAAATCAGAGATAAATCACTTTAAACTCGCACTGTTAACTCCAGCGCAAGTCGAGCGCTCGCCCGCGTTCCGCTCGGCAGTCTAATCGATAGTCGGCGATAATGAAGGTGCAGCTCGTCGTCCTCCTCGCTCCGGTGCAAATGCGTGGAAAGTAAGTGAAAGAGAGGGGAAAAAATCTTCCCTAGATTGACTCTGCGCACCAACGGCGGCAATTCCATTGAATTCGGTGCGCGTCGAATGATTTACACCCTTTGAAAAAGTTCCTCGATGGCGCGGCGAGGGAGGGAGAGAGAGAGAGAGAGAGAGAGAGAGAGAGAGAAATGAAGAAGAGGGCATTGATATAGAATGAATTTATACTTGGCTTAATGACGCGGCTTCTAGAGCGGGTTTATTGCCCGCGCGCTGAAACTTTCAGTGGTTATGGGCCGCGAGTAGTCAGACATGAAAAGTGCCAGTATTATATAGGTGCAGCTATATTGTTCGTAAATGGGTATTTACATGCTGCCGTTGCTTCTTGTCAGTTGTGTGATTCCACTTGAAACGCGTCGTTATAAGCATGAACATAAAAAGAGAAATTGAGAGTAAAATAAATATATATGAGGGGCAGCGCTTTTGGTTATACATACCCGAGAGTGCCTCCGGGGAAATTCGAGAAATTTCAATTAAACTCGACGGGACGATGGCGGACGGGGCACAACACCGGGATAGCGTATCTACATACATTAAACAAGTAGCGAGCAAGAGAGGAGAGGCTCAGAGACTTAAGATAGATTCCCTCTCTCTCTCTCTTTGCCTCTCTATATAACGTATGAATGCTTTAGACTGATACGCTTTCCCGCTGAATTCGCTTCAACTCCCCCGAGTTTCTAAGACCATCGCGAAATGAAGGCGAGGTTTGAAAGGACGTTTGCAAAATTCTGCGCTAATTTGGGGAGATTTACGCGGGTCTACGTGAGTGTCTAGTTTTATCTTGAATGGCGGCTAGATTAGGCGAGAGTAAAAGAGAGAGAGAAAGAAAGACAGGAGTGATGGGAAATGCTGTTTAAGTGCGAAATCAATGTTTGGAATGTGAGAAAATTGTAACGGTTTTGACTAGATCCGAGATAAATCGAATATTTCATTCTCAGAATAAAGTGTAAATATTTGCATTTCCGAAACTGTGCACACAATACATAGTAAGTTACGTATATGAGCTATTCTCAAATTTATTTCCCTTTTACGTCTCAAAAAAATTAAAAAAAAATTTTTTAAGGCGTACTCATGGGACAAGGTTTTTCTTGTTTTTTTAGCTTTACTAGATAAGAAAAAAAAAGTGCACGCTAAATTTAATTGTATCATTTTTTTTGCGACAGATTCTAGTTTTTGAGAAAATAGTCAAAAAAGTCATTCTCTTCAAAAGCCAGCCATTTTTTCTAAAATATGTCACCTTAAAAGTTAAAAAAAGAAATTTAAACTTTAAAGAAAGAGCTTTAATTCCTTTTTTTTTAAATTAGAAAATGTTAATTCCTTCAAAAGTTACAAGGGTTTAAAGTTCAACGTCAAAAAGGCATAAAAACGCAAAAATCGCAGAAATCTGCAGCGCCGCTTTAAGAGTATTTTCATGCCTTTTCGAAGTTTAACTTCAAACCCTTGTAAATTTTGAAGGAATTAATATTTTTTAATTTAAAAAAAGGAATTAAAGCTCTTTCTTTGAAGTTTAAATTTCTTTTTTGAACTTTTAAGTTGACAGTTTTTAGAAAAAATGGCTGACTTTTGAAGAGAAGAACTTTTTTCACTATTTTCTCAAAAACTAGAATCTGGCGGAAAAAAATGATACCATTAAATTTAGCGTGCACATATTTTTTGTATTATCTAGTAAAGCTCAAAAAACAAGAAAAACCATGTCCCATGAGTGTGCTTTAAAAAAAATTTTTATTTTTTTTGAGACGTAAAAGGGAAAAAAATTTGAGAATAGCTCATACAGGCTAGCATTTTTGAGTTCACATTTAAGACCCGCCTTGCTCCGGCGAAGTTGGGACTCTTAAGAGTTCAATGCTTGGACCTTTCAAAGTCCCAACATCTGAGCGAGGCGGGTCAAGCGCCAATCCATAGGGGTTAGCAGCCCTAATTTGGTAGTCATAAAGCTCAAATGCATTATAACAAGTTGCGTAAGAGAATATCTGTACCCTGGCAGTTCAAAATTGTGTTCTGTGTATTATTATGTATAATTAATGCAAACAGCTTTGATATGAAATATTATTGATGAAAATCTATTAGATTGCCAATTTATAGAAAGTGCATATTCATGTTATAATTAAATGAGTGAAACGGAATATCGACTGGATGAATTTAATTACTTTGGTCTATTATGTTGTAATGATAGCCCTATAACCTGTACATAATATAAAAATTATGTAATAATATTATGTAATAAATGAAATGATGAATCTAACCATTTCTAGGTGAGTAAGAACGATAAAATATTCAATAGATGGTATTGGACTTGCAGCGTTATTAGGTGAAAGTGCCATTACTGAGGTAACGTAAGAAGTGACCTATACCGTGTAGTAAACAAGGTCGAAGTATGGGGTGTGAGTGAAGAAGATTTCAACTAAAAGGTACGAACTCGAAGTGCTTCTCAAATTTCATTTATTTCGGTCGACAGGCAGCCACCTGTGTTATAAGCTTACTTCTAAAACACTACATTAATCAGACATAATGAGATGGCGTAATATAATAAATAATTTATAATAGATTTATAATACCACTTACCCCTTTCGGGAAAGTATATCACATGCGTCAGAATTCAGATTGAGATATCCGCCCAACGCGATCTCTCGCAGGCGAGTGATAAACCTATACGTGTCGCTCGCTAGAATTTGCGAAGCATCGGGCTGCCGAACTTAGTCGAACTTTAGCGAAAGCGGCTCGTCATTCTTAGTTTATAGGTGTTTATATATACATGTTTACGTTACACTTCATGGTGGTACGATCCGCTGCGACCGGAACGACAATAAATACTATTAATAATTTAATGAATGTAAACTTAAATCATAAAAGTTAAATATCTGCAACTATTTAAAAGTTCTAATTTATTCAATTATATGATTTATTTTGATTCCGAAAACTTGTGAATTTGAAAGAAAAAAATTGTAAACGGTGCTACTTATTGGAAAACAGTGTATCAATCATGCATGAACTCGCCATTTGGCTTACTTTTCACAAACGTTAGTATAGCTTATGAATTTTCGCTCAATAATAAAAAAAAAAAACATTCATTCATACTTTTAGTATGTTTATAAATGAAATGAAACATGCAATATATTTTTTTACAAGTTTTTTATGTAGTTTCCGATACTGAGACTGTATTTCCATAGTATCTTTTGCCTTGATTTTGCCATAAATGTTTGTAGTGCCGTATCAAAATCTTATTCTTTTACCTAATGCATGTGGCACGTATTGGTAGAACATTGAAAACTGACTACATATTCACTTAAATTATCCCATTATCGGCAGTTTATCTCACTTTAGATAAAGTTCGATTTATCCATAAGGTTAGTATTGTTTCAGTATTGGCTTTATTTGTTCCACTTTTGGATTTATTTAAAAAATCATGTCCCACTAAAGGGTGAATAGACTACCCATTTTATGTATTTTTTTTAACTTTTATAACATTTTAAGCTTATTTTATTCGTGAAACCAATTAAGGGTGCCCTTCACTCCAAAACTTAACTTTTACCTACTAATATATAGCTTACCTAAAATTCTTGATCAAGATAATAAATGAAAAATAAAACAAAATGATAGGTCGACATAGATAAAATTTTAAGATTAGTCCTAGTTAGCTTAGAAATACTGTACAAAAGTCTTAAAAAATAGAATTCCTTCAAATTCTTCCATGCGATGAAAAATAAAAGTCTACGGTGAACCACTGAATATACTTTTTCTTTAATATAAAATAATGAAAATGTCGTTGTGATTTTATAATGTACAGCTAAAATTAGAAAATTGTTCCCTTTCTAAAATAAATATTTAAATACTTATTTAAAACAATATTTATTTATTAATATATATTTTTTTATTTATTTAAAACATGGAACAATTTTCTAATTTTAGCTACATTATAAAATCACAACGACATTTTTATTATTTTATATTAAAGAAAAAGTATGTTCAGTGGTTCACCATAGACATTTATTTTTCATCGCATGGAAGAATTTGAAGGAATTCTGTTTTTTAAGACTTTTGTACAGTATTTGTAAGCTATAACTAGGACTAATCTTAAAATTTTATCTATATCAACCTATCATTTTGTTTGATATTTCATGTATTATAGTTGATGAAAAATTTTAGGTATACTATATTAATATAACCTATAAATTAATATTACCTACTAATATAGGTAAAAGTTGAATTTTGGAGTGAACAGCACCCTTAAACGAATATAAATTATATGTGTTGCAATTTTTATTTTACAAAAAAAAAAACAATTGACTTCATATGCATAAGAGTTAGGTGATCGTAAGTGACCCAGTTACCTTTGAACCGCGAAATTTTCACGTTTCAAATACACTGCGACCAACTACATTTCTTCTTTTGTTATACAAGTGAGCTATCGCAACTTTTGATCATAAAAAGTGCCGAACCCGGGCTTTGATCAAGGCTGTCGACTCGCTTGTCAGACACACTATTAACTGCATTTGACTTTCTGTTAATAGTCATCATATTGTAACTGTACTTTTTGCCTTTTCTTTTTCTGCAACATCCGTAACACTTTGTAGCAATATTTCTCTTCGATAATAAATTATAATGATAAAAGTATATTAAATTTAACGATGCTTATTATTAAATAACTCAACTTCAAAGAACGTAATTCCATGAATTTTCGTTTGAACGTAATCTCCCTACTTTGAGGCAAAAATACATTTTTCAAACGATAATTAATGTATTTACGTTCTTTGACGTTAATTAACAAATTCAGTACCTTATATTAATATTAATATTTTTATTTTTATTACAAATTTTTGTCAATCAACTTTAATTTTAACATGGCAACGAGAGAAGTAGGGTAAGATTTATTAAAGTGTATAAAATAACGAAGGGAATGAAATTCAAACAGTCCCCCTTTCAAACGAGGTAATGAAAGCCTGCTGATTACGATGAAAGATGAGGATTGTAATGCGCGTCGAGTAATACGATTATGATAACGAGATGAGAATAATACATCATTCTTTCACGGTTAAGCAGATGTCGGTGGAAAGAAGATTTGGAACCGGGAATCGTGAAAATCCCACGAGTGCCTATCATTGTGCGAAATTTCACAAGTACGACAGTTCTACTTTATTCACCTTTCAATGCCGTAAAATATTACCGGTTTACCAATCTAATGGCTCTTACAGAAATCGGTTTATCCCCGAAAGGATTAAACGGGATTCCCGTAAAAAAAGAGGTCCCAGCTCGAATAATTGATATTATCTATAATAACATTTTGATCCATTAACACAGCCGAATCAGATTATCGGAGGCTCTCCTCGCCACAGAAACTTTTTTCCGGCGACGCAGGGGATTTGCGGCGTGTCTCCTAGGTTCGCCACCCACGTGTCAATCATATCAGAACTTTTGTCCTTTGATAATCCCCCCATCTCACCACACCAATCCAATATATATACAAATCGTAAAGAATCTTTCATACACATCAATTCTACCAACAAGAATCACGAGCATCACCTCATCCCTAAAAATAATGAATTATACACGCCCTCTCGGTTACAAAAACGTTGACCCTATACATTTCATTAAGACACTCTCGAGAGCCAGCCTCGCTCCCTCTTGTGCGCGGATTCAACACCGCGCGGATAATCCCTGGAAAAACACAAGGGCGCGCGGCTCTCTCGAAAAGATTATTGCAGACAGCCGCCGCGACGACGGCCCCGATCGCGCTCTCGAGTGTGCTAAAAGAAGACCCTCCTCTCTGTCTCTCTGCTCCCTGCAGGCGCCTCTTCATCCGTCTGACATCAGTCAAGCGCTCCCCGCGCACTCGACTCTCTCTCTCACTCTCTCTTTCTCTCTCGGACGTTAAATCCTTCAGTCCCGAGGATAGGAGGGAGAGAGACGAGATCGACGAGGGTTTTACGAGCCGGTTAAGCGAGTAATCAACATTCTCGGCTCTCCTGCTGCGTTCGGTACAAAGGCGCGGAATGAGAGGAAAGAGCGAGGAGAACGGGGAGAGCCTTCGGTGACTTTTATTGCCCTCACGACTGATTGAAATCTCGCCGCTGGCGCTAGGGTGGCGATTGGCTCTATACGCTGCTGTATAATATATATGTGGGTGCGAATGTGTGTGAAGCGATTAATTTCAGAGCGAGAGGCGGTTGGTTGGTGATGTAGAGGCCAATTTAACGATTTTAACCTTTGCTGTATATATAACTGGTGGAGTATGCGATCAACACCACGATTCAACATAAAAATATTGTAAACAAATCGTATAATATGCTTGCTGATTTCAAAAGGTTTCAAAATTTTTTCTGAAGCATTATATTAATCGCGTAGGTTTAGAAATTTAAAAAGCTGGATTAGATTTTTTTTTGTTTTGGAGATTACTAGGTTAATTATTTATATCACTCCTTAAGAAATTCGCGATCGGCTCGCGAACATTGATGCCCAATTTGAATCCTAAAATTATATAACGGAGATTATGAACAGATTGTAGGTCACTGAGATATTACGTGAGGCAAAATCGTTTGACATTTCCATTATATGAATGATATTCCCAGAAACTAATGTATTACCATCCTTATTTGCCTGTCGCAAGCCAACATGATACGTACATAAATTACCCGACTGACAACATAAATAGATATCAGTCGGACAGGCCATTAACCAGCAAACAGAAACCATAACTCTTTATCAAACCAGCGTTTTTTTAAATAGTATATATTTCTACCTTCTTTTGGAAACAAACAATGAATAATAATATATTAATATAAATGTTACAGTTAGAAAAAATCATTTGTGTCCTAGCCTTGTGACTTAACAGTTAAGACGCGAAATTAAAATTGTAAAAAATATGTTAGTATTACAATAAACAAGAATTTATAACGACCTTCAAGTTTTAAAACATTACAAACATTTACAAACATTTATGGTATTTATAATACATTCCATATATATTTGGAATTGTTTAATACAGCATAAAAACCTTTCAAGTACGCAATTTAAACGTTTAATAAAATGTTGTCATGCAATGAAAAATTCATAATAAGTTTTATAAATATTCCAATTTTTAAAGCTTAATTAAATTTGACTTACTTACTGATAATATCACCATACTTTTAGTAATTTTAATTTCATGCGGTCTCGAGGCTTTGACGCAAATGATTCTTTCAATCACAGACGAATAAAAAAAAACAATCATCTCTACTATCAAAAAATCCTCCAACTTTCCTTTTCCAGCCGTCAACGTCGCATTCCAAAACCGCGCGCCTCTTTCTCAAACTCACTTCTCCCAGCCAATTAACCACAGTGAAAAGCGCGCGGCAGCGCGTATAACAACCAACCCCGAAAAGACGTCAGCTAGTCTCTCGCTCCGCCCTAACAGCGCGCGTAATCGCACAAATATTATTCAGAGATCGGCGCACTTTACTCTCTCTTCCATCCCCTCTCCACACAATTGTAGAGACAGCAGCGAGGGAAGATTAAAATGACAAGCCTACTTTGCCTCCTCCCCTATATACTCCTCGGGAAGTTCAAAGCACCCTTCGCCAGCTCTCGCTCTCGGTCTTTGACTGCACATCTGCAATCCATTCCATTCTCTCTCTCTCACTCATTGTCCTAACTTCACCCTTAACAATAGCTGTAAACGAGCCTCTGTGACCACCGTTTAACTGCCACCGTCCTCCAGCCTCCCCCACCCCTTCTCTCTTTCTCTTTCTCTCTCTTCATTTCCACTCGCGGCCGTTTTGTTTGAGGTCCCCCGTGTCGCATAATTTAGCACTGGGGGGAAGTGCAGGACGCCGCCGCCGCGCAATTTTTGAGGGAGAAAGAGCGAAATTGCGTGTCGACGTTGTACAGCGTTGCGAGAGCGAGCGCATGATTGTGACACTTTTTTTTCAGAGCTAGTGAAATTCGCTTCATGGCAATGGTAATGCGTGCGGTCCCTCCTCGTTACGTTTTTTTCGGCTTCCGAGGAATTAATTATACTGGCTATATTGAATGAGAAGAGTTTTTTTTTAAAACCTAATGGCCGGGATTTTTTTTTCGTGTTAATACATACTGAGGTAGGTTTTTAGACACGTTCTGGGAACTGGAATTTCTTTCGCGTTCATAGATTATTAATTTTGAAAATTCGGTGTTTGTCGTTGTTACAGCGAAAAATTGCTTTTACGTTATGTATGATGTACCGAAGTAATTGCAGATATTTGCCAAACGTAAACTTCTACCGAAAACAACTATTGAGTTCGCTCTCACATGATCAGCATACCCGCTTACCTATGTAACGCACACATATATATGTGCAATTCCCGCGAGGCACACCTCTGCTATAAGTTTTTTTCTTGTTCTTTATACCGTACAATACACGAAAAAACTTTGGAACACAAGGAAACGGGTTTGTGACCCTTTTAAAAAACATCAATTTTTGATATGAGAATTTAACATGGAAAAAATTGACGAAAAGTAGTCACTGATGATTAACCAATAGCAAGATATCAAAGGTGATAACAAATATTCCACAAACAAGTGATTAAAGTAGAAGAAAAGAGCTTTAATTTGAGATGAGAATCGGAAAAATCGGTCGATATGGCGCAAAGTTACGTGCATTTGAAAATCGCAAAAAATGAGCGATTTTTCCCGAATCCACGCAATTATTAAACCATTTTTGGCCAACCCTGCCCATACACACACACACACACACACACACACACACTAAGACAGCAGTCTCTTCAAAATCGCGTAACACGCGATACAATTATAC